>JAXGGA010005614.1:0-76637 GCA_038373865.1 Uloborus plumipes
TAGTAATTTCCAGTTTAAGCACTGTTTTAAAAAAATAAACCACGAACCATAAACTTTGTTTATTCCACGTTGTACCTGATATCCTTATTATTGTTTTTTTAAATTAGCTATATTGCCAGTTTGCATCTTTTTATAAAGAAGGGAGACTTGTTTCTGTTTTTTCCTAGTATAACTAGGCAGGGGACTGTGCCGGGTGACTGGGTTTTTGCTCTTTGTTTAGTAATATCTGCAAAACTATTGGAACATAATTAGTTACGAGACTACCTATAAATTTAGGCACAAATCGTGGACATAATAACTGATATGTTTTATAATTAAATTAATTGACATTAATAAAATCACTTCCCAGAGGACTTTCGCAACGACCCTGATGCATACTTTCATCACAAATGTGGCTCTCAAACTAAGCAAAATAGCGTTTCAACACCGTTCTCGGCGATTTCGGCAAATTCACATTGATTACTTTAAACTTCATGCCAAAAAGAATTTGCAAAAGTTATAGATTTTTCGTATTACAGCTTTGAATTTGTGGCAGGGGACTGTTTGAAAAACTCCGGACAGAATTTACATGACAATTTTAAGTTTTAGAAATACGTAATTATACCTTATTTCATAAGAAAAATATAGCTTCATTATTCTATTTTTAGATATTAACTGCCAAATTTGTGTAGTGCTAATAGATTTTTTGAAATGCTATCTTTAACAGTTAGACTATGGGATTGGGACAGCCAGGGGGCTGTGTTTTTGGCACTCAGATAATTTCTAGAAAAAAAATTAAATTGTTATCACTCTAAATACAATTGGGCCACAAAGTATTAATGCTTTACTTGTATTAAGAACGATAATTAATTTATTACACTTTATTATTTTTCAAATACTCAGTCCGGACAGCCAATTACCAGTTTACAGAGAATCGCCCTCATACAAAAACTACTCCTTAAAAAATTAATAAAATAAAATAAAAACGAAGCTGATTAAGGTTTTAAGTGAAAAAATACTTATTGCAAGTAAACAATTTAACAATTAAAAGCTCATTTGCTAAACATTTAATACACTCCCCACCAAAAAAGTAATTACAATCGATACAAAATAAAAGTCAAGGTTGAAAAAAAAAAGAACTATGGCTATAATATGCCTCAGTTAGCTTATGTTAAAATAGCTGTCAAATTCTAAAATAATTGAAATAACAAGATGTGCACCATTATTGAAATCTCTAACAGTGTAGAATTTTGGGTGAAGCTTGTTCTTGATGTCTGTAAGTTCCTAAAAATAAATTTTTACTTAATCAGCTGTTAATTATTAAAATTCAGTTAAAGGAAAGGCTTAAATAAGTCAGTTCCTTCAATCTACTAAACTTTGAGCCGATTTCCCCCCAATATATATCAAATAAATAGATCCGCTCCCTTCCTCAGTAACTATGGCTATTAAGCAAATCACTTTTTACCCAAAAGCTAAAGTAGCAAAGAGGTTATTCCAAAATCTAAGCCCCTTCCTGATTGCTATTTTAAAAAATAATAGTGGATCTGTCCATAACAGGGGTCAATCTAGAGAGAAATTAGGTCAGTTAAAGGACTCTTCACAAAATTAAGTCACTCAAAAAGCGATCCTTCACAAAATTTAGTTTCCCAAAAAGGGACCCTTCACAAAATTCAAAAACTCAAAAAGGGATCCTTCACAAAATTCAGTTACTCAAAAATGGACCTTTCACAAAAATCCCACACTCGAAAATGGACTCTTCACAGAAATCAGAGTTTAAAGAACGATCGGGAATATTTCTTGCCGTAACTATTTTTCACAAAATTACGAATTAGTTTTTCACAAAATTCCAAACGATTTTTCACAAAATTCCAAAAACTGGACCTTGGTCAAATATCCTGGATTGACCCCTGCATAATAAAAGGCAAAGAAATGTTCTTTTTTTAGGTGACAAAGAAATAAGAATAAAAAATAATGGGTTTCAAATTAATAAATAAAATAAAATATAATGGGGGGGGGGGGAATCAAGATTTTCGAATGAAAACTTGCTTTGGAAAAAAAAGAAGTCTCCAAAAAAGTAGCTCCAGTGAAAATAGTTGCTTTTTAGTCTGTTTGTGCTCAAAAAAGTCTCCAAAGTCGCCTAGAGCCAAAAAAAGCAGCAAAAAGTAACATTTAAGTAGCCTGTGGCAACCCTGTAATCGTTCCACTACTGCAAACTGATTATGGCAAAACACAGTAAATTGTGCAAACAGATCAAGTTAGGTAATACTCAAAACGTACGTTGGAGGGAAATGTTTGAAAACAAAACCGATCCAGTCACTTCCATACACACATAAAGAGAATAGATGCAGAAATGGTGGTCCCATTTTGGCAACCTTGAAAATTTCAATGGAAGGCGGAGTAAGCAAGAAATAGGAATGTCTAAAAATATATTTTGCACTCGTTAAAATAAAATGGGTACATTTTTTTTTAGACTCAGTAAATCATTGCTGTAGTTCCATGAGAAAAATTTAAGTTTAATTAATTCCTTTGCCACACACAAAGCGTTGAACACATCATGAAGTTATTGAAGGCATCAAATCAAGTATGTGGCCAGGAGAAAAGAGACAAGTTTTTTTTATGGTTTAAAATCACGCAGGAAAATGCCTGCATTTCGGCATAAAAGTGACTACAAATTATAGTAATACATGATGTCTCTCTAACTGTAAATTCTAAAGCCTGAACTGTACATTATGAAGTTTTAAAAATGCATGACTGATAAGCTTTAAACCTGTTTTGTATTTTTTTCCTTAATGCACAGAAATCTATATGAAAAATACAGCTCAATTTTTTTGAAAACTCGTCAGAGAGATTTTTTATCTGCATTAATACTTTAATTTCTAATCGACCTTATTTCTACATATATTTAGATTACAAATTAAGATCAATCTTTTGGAATCTTTTATTAAAATATTTAGGGCTCTTTTACCGGAAGTTCAAGTGTCTTACCATAGCGGAAGACATCAGAGTCACGAAATTTTGCTCTGATATTAATCGCTTGGGTTCTTTTATATGAAATTCAAGACTCTTGCCATAGCAGAACACATTAACTCAGAGTCACAAAATTTTGCTCTGATATTAGCGTTAGGAAGTCACAAATATTTTGCACAAATTCTTAATACTCTGTAAAATTTTAAATATTTTGTAAATTTTCTTTTTTATTGGATTTTTTCTAACAATCTCTAAAATTTAAACCTCTTGCCAGAGAGGAAGATATTAACTCAGAGCCACAAAATTTTTCTCAGTAATTAGTGTTAGGAAGTCACAAATTTTCTGCATTAAGGTGGGCTCATTCTGTGGGCTTTAAAATATTTTGTAAACCTTCATTTTTTTTTTTTTAATCTCTAAACTTGAAGCCTCTTGCTATAGCAGAAGGCATTAACTCAAAATCAAGAAAATTTGCTCAGTAATTAGTGTTGGGGAGTCACAAATGTTCCGCACAAAGGCTAAGTGTTCTACAGAATTTCAATTTTTATGCCCACCCTACTGTACATTTCGCTGCTCTTGTTCTATATTTCGTACAGAAGGGGGAGGTATAATTTAGTAGATAGTTGATTTAGGTGCAGTTTTCTTAAGTACATATTTTCTATTGCTTTTATGTGCTTTGGTACATAAAATACAATCAATTTTCAGTATACTTTCTAAATATATTTTCAGTGCTTTAATCACATTGATGTGTAATGAAACCATTTTCAATCAAAGAAATTTTTTCCTGATTTCCCCAATGGGTTAACTTCTTTGAAGTTATCCATGAATTTCAAATTTTCTTAAACTTAGTACAAGTGCCATCCAATTATGTGGATAATCAGTAGTGTACTGTACATTTAAATATTAGTAACTATACCTTGAATATCTGGCATATACTTCTGGTACTGATCTATTTCACTACAAAATAGTACAAATGCAAGTCTTTTTAATAAATTGGAACGTTGCTCATACTCCTGTTCTTTACTACTAAATAAGTTGAGTGACCCTGACTGTGCTACTGCAACTCTAGCTGAAATGATAAAATAAAATATATTTATCGAAATAAAATTCAAACTGGACAGTTAACAGTTTCTTTAGATTGCTAGAAAAGGCTCAATAAATACAATAATTGGGAATGAAGCATAGTTATTACACTAAAAATAACAATAAAAATAAAAATGTATGTATATATATTAATTGTTGTCTGGCTTGTAGTTAAATTTGGCTCTGTATACAGTAAAACTTTATTAATTTGAACATGTTTAAGATGAACTACTGTTAAGACAAACTACTATAAAGACACTTCTGATCCCCATATGATTGTTTGTTGTTTATTGTTATGCTGATAAAACAAACCGAGATAAAGACGAATGATTTTACAAGTGCAATGGAGTTCGTTTTAATGAGGTTCGACTGTACATATTACTCAATTCATTTGCACGAGTGCAGCATTGTTATACATAATTTTTCTCTTTATTCCCAGAATTTTAGACTTTTGCTCTTTATTTTGATCAATTAGAACATAAGGAACCATTATGTGGGATAATACAGAGCATCAACTTTTTAAAAAGCTTTCCTACATTTAAAAAACATTGATTTCTACATGTTGCAGGTGTGACCATACAGTCATGCCTGCAACACATACAACCCATTATTTTTTAAGTACAACATTTTTTGGGTGAAGTGAATACTTCATATTATAATACATTACGATTGCTTACATTCAAATGTATGACAATTCAAAGCCAAAGTATAAAAATCCATGAATAAAGTGCAAATATATTCGTAAAAAAGACCACATTTATTCATACGGATAGAATATATATATATATATATATATACATATATATATATATAAAAGACACGTGCCGTGAACGAACGCCATGGGTAGGCAGATGAGATGATTTGTGGAATAATCTAATATCTTTAAACGAGCAATTCTTGTACAAATATATATATATATATATATATATATTTCGGACCTCGAAGACGGCTCTAACGATTTTGATAAAATTTTGTATTTAGACAGAGTTTTGGTTTCAGAGTTCATGTACATTGGCATTTTTTCTGTAAAAACGCGAGTTTTTACAAAAAACCCTGTTTTTTATGCTTTCAATAAAAGTTTGAGAAGCTTTTTTTTCGCCATTTTCTTTATGATTAGTTTCATTGTTACTGTTTCATAGCAACCACATTTTGTTATAACAATTGGATTTCATATTTAATCACATCAGCGTAAATTAAACTTTTTATGGTATTTGGCAAACGAGTTTTGGCAACATGTTAGAATTGTTATTGTTTTTGAAATTTAAAAGAGATTGATTAAAATAAATTTAAAATTGGGTGTGTGCCACGGTAGTCCGATCGGTAAATCGTCACACTCGTAACCGGAGGGTCCTGGGTCCATCATATAGAGGGAGCCGAGCCGATCAAAGATCTAAAATCTGCATTAATGCTGGCTGGGGGACTTTAAAAATGTTCATGGTCACAAAATCCTCAGAGTGAAACGATACTTCTGGGGGGTGCTGGGCCAAGGGTTTGCTCGGCCCTTGGGCCTGGTTCAAAAATGAACAAAGCGCTCTTCAGAGCCCCATCCCGGTTAAACCATGAGTTGTGGTATGTACGAGGGGAACCCTGGAGTGTGAAGTGAAGTAAAAGTCAAAACCAACTGGAACCAAATGCGCACTGGAGAACAGGGATCCATCTATTCTCATCAACCCCTCCCGCGCCAAATGAAATGAAATGAAATTGGGTGTGATTTTACTGTGAGCATGTATTAAATAATGTTGTGTTTTTTAAAACAAATTACGGCTGTTTTAAATGCATAATTGCAACCAAAGGCTTAAAAATGTTTTTCAAGTTTATCTAAATAGTACCTTCGCACTTTAGAAAAAACAAGAGTTTACAAACCTCTTTTTTTTAACCGAGCGGGCTCGGTCCCCAGGTACTGATACATATGTTGAAAAAAAAGCATATGCTGTTAACTGTAATATAACAGTACGAATATGAATAATATTTACATAATCCCTAGTATAAACATATATAAAAAGTTTTGCATCTGATTCTATAGAAATTCCATTCTCCTTTCTTTCATTGTAATGATAATATCTGTGACTTTCATAAAAATTGAAAGTGGGGACTTGTGAACTTTCTTTTTCTATGGATACCAAAACAAGAAATAAAAGTTGTTAATTTGTCATTCTATTCCTTTTGTTGCTATTAGTTATTTTTATAGCCGAAAATATTCACTCTACAAAAAAAAAAAACTGTGGCTGGCATATAGTCAAAATTAACTGCAAAAACATGAGTTCCTGGAAACAGTTGGCTCAGTTCACTTTTCAAAAATAAAATCAAGCACATTTTTATACATTTGTCACAAAAAACTTGTTCCATAAATATCTACTAAATCTGCAATCCATCTTATAATGTCAAAAAATTTCGGTACTTTTATTCTAGACTACTAAATGTATTCTTATCAACTCCAAAAGCTAATTTTAAAATTGACATCCATATACTAATGATATGAATTTTTCAACATTTTGTCGCTTTGCTTCGTAAGTCTGTTTTTTTTTTTTTTTTGGTTGGTCTGTTTTCTTTGTGGATGTATATATATATATATATATATATATATTATATATATATATATATATATATATATATATATACACACACACATATATGGGTGATTTTCTCAACACGTTAACTTTTGCCAATGCCAAGTAGGAAAAATTCAACTTGTAATTAATTAATAATTGTTAATATTTGCTTAAAGACAACTCATTTAAGATCACAAATCAGTGCTCAGCAACGAAAAAAAAATTAAAAATTAAATTTTAATGACAGTTTTAAGTTTAAGTTTAATGTAAAAAGTGTAATTACCATCTCCCGGCTTAAACACTTCCCTAACTCAAGAAATATTTTTAAAACTTTATTCAATTGATAAATAATGACATAGAAAACAAAATACACCATTTAGAATATTGCTTCATATATTTTTTTTTACATTATTTACAAACAAAATAGATTAAATCTAATTGTTTAAAGAAATAGTAGTATTTTTCGTTGGAATTTTAAACTTTTACAATACCAACTTTTTTTTACTGCAAAGAGTTACAAGTTAATTTTTTTTCATTTGTCTGTTTTACATTTATTTTTATTTAGTCTATAAAATATTAACTGTAAGCGAACTCGAAGCATAATGAGTACAAGAAAGATCGGTTTCGAAAGAAACGCAAGTTAGCATGCGTAAACCTAGCACAGATTTGTTATTTTCATTCCAAACCAACTGATGAAGCTTCATGATATTTGGAATTGACTTCAGTTTTTTTGGTAGCAGGGTTTCAACTCGCTTTGTATCAGTCTCTGTGACGGTGAAGAGCCTTACTTTTAATGCTTAACGCAATTTAACATAAAAGTAAACATAATTACAAAATAGAACAAATAATAATTATTATATAAGTATTTTAAGTCATAAGTTAGCTAAAATAATGATGAATTTGTTCTAAATTATTCTAAGAATAAAAAAAGAAAACAGAATTATATGATAACTAACAAGGAGAAATTTAATTAAGATTTTAAAAATTTACTTTTGAAAAATATTTTCCTTTAATGTTGATCTGTTCCGTAGATAAAAACTATTTTGGAGTTCAAAATTTTCTAAACTACTTTTTTTTTATCTCCATTATATCATTTGAACTTTACCTAAAGAATATAATAATTTAACAACTAACAGTTTGAAAAAATAAGTAAACAAAATCCAAAAATAAAAAATAAAGTTTCTAATTTATACTTAAATTGTTAACTATAACTAAACAATAATGTAAATGTTACAGACTGTTCCTAGAATAGAAGAGACAAACAAAATTGTGTAGAAAACTTATCATGAAAAATTTCGTGGAAATAAAATACAAGTAACGTTTGGATTTATTTTTAAATGCTTAATTTTGTTCCATTCAGTGAGAGAAAAACACTTTGAAACACAAAATATTCTAAACTACTATTAAAATATTGATTAGAATAGTTAAATTTATAAAATTTTATTCTTATAAGTTTTAAAATTTAGATGTAACTAATTAAACAACTAATAACTTCCATACAACTAAATATCAGTCTATCTAAATTATTATGAATTTTAAAGATTGAACAATGTGCCTAACTTATTGCCATTTGAAATTTGCTAAAAGCATTAAAAATAACACAACATTATAAATAACATGCATTAAAATTTTTAAAATCCATTAAAATGTCACTCTCCCGAAACTACTTCGTAAGTGGGGACGGAAATGACAGGGACGGAAATGACAAAACAGTGGGTTTTCGAAAACAGTGTGAAAAGTTTTTCATATCTTTAATTTAACTGTTGATACCTTAAAAGTGTTTGTAAGAACACATTCGGCAGTGGAATTTTTTTTAATTTTATTTAAATTTTCTGGAAGATAACCAGGGGGACGGAAATGACATTGAATAAAGTCACGCGTAGAATTTTTAAGATAAAACAAGCCTCACACACCCTAAAAGATGTGTAAACTTCGTTTAAAGAGTATTTTTCTGCTGAGAAGAATGTTCTTAAACATTTTAAGCTATTTTATTGCCAACTTGCGCCATTTATAGAATTTTATTGAAGGTTTTTCTACTTGGGGAAAAATTTTTTCAAAACCTGGGGACACGTATAAATTGAGCTCTCTATCAAAATATGTAAATATGATAAGGAATGCTTATATGGTACATTGAAGTACACACTTGTACTGTATCATAATTCATATGTATTAATTTTTAAAAATGTTTCTTCTTATATAGTAATTTTTTTTAAGTTGACAAATGTGTGTGGGGACAGGGGACGGAAATGACATTTTGCCTATATATTATTTTTTTTAATATATAATTTAAGTGCAAAATAGTGCCAATGCACGTTGTCATTACTCTTTGTGAGCATCTTGAATAGAACATAGCATTAGATAATGAAAATAGGTGTTTAATTGGAAGATATGGATGAAGGACACAAAAGTTAACGAATTGAGAAAATAACCCATATATATATATATATATATATATATACACACATGGATCAAACCAAAGCTTGTTGTAAAAGAGATATTTCATTAATTTTATCAAAGTTTGACCTTGGTTCATAATTTTAATACCTAATGCCAAAGGTGAGAACTGAAGAAAATAAAATTTTCAGCTGTCTTCAAAGTTCTCTGATCTTTCGCAATAAGAAAAAAAAATCTTTTTAATTCTCGGGTTTCCATGTTTCTATGTCAGGGTGGTTACGCTTTTATTACATGCCATCATCTAAAAAGTTCACTTTCGTTCCTTACAGTTTAGGTGAAGAATACAACAGAATTTAATTTATTTTTTTTTGCATATTGACATTCTAAATTTTCTGTTAGTTTTCACTTATTTTTACAACTAAAATATAAAAATTCATTACTAGAAAGCTTATGTTTCACAAAAAAATTAATTTGATAGAATGAAACACAACAATTTGACAAATTAAAGCTACTGATCTTGATTAGCTTACACATAAAGTCTCTAAAAGTTGTTTTGTCATGAGTCATGAGATGATCAATGATTGATCTCCAATAAGTAAGGCAAGTGAAGTTCATTTGAAAAAATGAGGAATCTAAAAGTAACTCAAAAGCTTCTTTTCTCCAGGCTTTTCTAGTATGTTGATAACCCGAAATATTAGCAAGTAGTTGACAGCAAGCACGAAAACTGGGTGCATTATGAGTACTGAAACAAAAGAGAAAAAATGAATAATGAAGTTTGACACTAGCGGCTAATTGTACATGATTGGCAAAAATGTGATTCATCTCGTAAAAAAACATAACTTGTTAAAAATGGATAAACTACAGTTTCTAAATTTTACTATAGAGATCCCTTTTTCAGAAAAGAAAATTTGTTTCCTAAAAATGCAGTATTTTAACATAAGAAAAATGTCATGCAACTTTTTGAAATAAGATATTTTGACAAACAAGTTTATTAATGCACATTTGTCTTATAAACATAAGATTTATGCATGTTCTGGGCCATCAAAATCTTGAACTAAGCCCTTAGAAAGTAGCCCTGTTAAATATCCAAATAGTTTTAAATGCTAATAGTTAGTCTCCATGTATCTTGTTATCCAGCCACTTGAAACATACAATTTAGAGCATAGAGCTGCACATCTTTAATAATAGTCAAATATAAGCTTTAACTGTTTATTTTTTCATCTTGTGTGCAGTACACGTGTGTTATAATGTGCATGTTCAATCTCAAAACTTCTATTTTGGAGCAAGTTCTGTTCCCTTCCTAAAACATCACATGGAAGTACTTGCAACACTTATGAAACTATGCCTTCAAAATGTTTCATAACCTATAAACCACTTTCAGACGTTGCAGAGGCTTTCAAAAAAGAAATCAGCACACAACACTATTACAAAAATATCAGAACAAAAATCAGGACACTTTTAATAGTTTTAAGTATGTAATATACATGTACAACGATGCACATATAAAACTGGATCACTTTCACTGTGATTATCTCCATAAATCATAATGAAAGCTACACCAACAGATTATCAAGCTTATAAAAGCATGATTTTTTTTTTTTTTTTTTTTTTTACATTTTCTACAAGGAACATTGGCATAAAAAAGGTCAAGGCAAATTGCAGAGCTCCCAACTGATTCCTTTTTTACTTACAAAAAAATAAAAGTCCTTTTTTTTCTTCAAAATATGTCATTTTTTCAATTTTTCTTTAACAATTTAAATCTTATTTCAAATTTTCTTAGTAACCTCCTTCTAGTTCTTTTTATTGTATTTTTTTAATGTATAAATATAAATACATTGTTCACACCTATATCATGATAAATATTTTTTTCCAATGAACTGAGGACACAATGGCCAGAATTCTGTACTATTGCTTAGGTGTAATTAATGCATTGAACATAGTTTTATGTTCTAAGCAAAAGTAATTTCAATAAAAGAACTTTCAACCGATTGTATGGCTAAAATTCACTCAGCATAGTGACTTGTTCTAAGCAAAAGTAATTTGAACTTCAAAATAGTTTTTTAGACCATTAAGCAGCTAAAATGGGCTGATAGATTAATCGGCTAAGTGGCCAAGTACAGCCGAACTTAGTGGATCACTAATTTTAAATTTTAAAAAAAGACCAAGGTCCCTATTTTAAAGAGTTTAGAGGTCCTTTCTTACCTAGGGACAAACTAAAAACCTGAAATAGATTTTTTTTTTTTTTTTTTTTGAAAACTCCGTAATATCAAGAGAAAAAAGGGCCATCTCTGTAAACTTGTCATTTTTCATACGAAATCTGTCCGGGCACGGTTTTTTGAAATGTTCGTATAATTATAATACTATTGCTCAGAAAATGAATCTATTACTTTGGTTTGAAAGAGGGCCAATTGAAGTTTGCGTTTTTCTGATAAATCATGATAGGGGGTAAATCACCCGCCTAGTATAACTAGGCAGGGGACTGTGCCAGGTGACTGTATTTTTGCTCTTTGTTGCATAATATCTGCAAAACTAATGGAACGTAATTAATTATGAGACTACCTATAAATTGAGGCAGAAATCGTGGATATAATAACTAATATGTTTTATAATTAAATTAATTGACATTAATAAAATCACTTCCCAGAGGACTGTTTTCACAACGACCCTGATGCATACTTTCATCACAAATGTGGCTCTCAAACTAAGCAAAATAGCGTTTCAACACCGTTCTTGGCGATTTCGGCAAATTCACATTGATTACTTTAAACTTCATGCCAAAAAGAATTTGCAAAAGTTATAGATTTTTTGTATTACAGCTTTGAATTTGTTGCAGGGGACTGTTTGAAAAAACTCCGGACAGAATTTACATGACAATTTTAAGTTTTAGAAATACATAATTATACCTTATTTCATAAGAAAAATATAGCTTCATTATTCTATTTTTAAATATTAATTTCCAAATTTATGTAGTATTAATAGGTTTTTCGAAATACTATCTTTAACAGTTAGACAATGGGATTGGGACAGCTAGGGGACTGTGTTTTTGGCGCTTAGATAATTTCTAGAAAAAAAAATTAAAGTGTTATCACTCCAAATAAAATTGGACCACAAAGTATTAATGCTTTACTTGTATTAAGAGCGATAATTACTTTATTACACTTTATTAGTTTTAAAATACCCAGTCCGGACAGCCAATTACCAGTTTACAGAGAATCGCCCAAATATAAAAATCAGGATAAATTAGGAAAAATATTTTTTATGAGGAAAATCAAGAATATCAGGACAATTATAAAAATTGCACTTTTGACAGCAAGCATATATGTTGCCTATCATAAAACAATTTGGGTTCCAAAATCTGATATTTATCCAAAAGATTTAGTAAAAAAGTATAATGGAATAATATTTTTAATGCTTTCTATATTTTTTAATATTTTTAATGCTTTCTACTGGGAACAGAGCCAGTAGACTGGACAGTGCCAGTTGGCAAATATTATGACATTCATTAATTTTTTTGTTGCTCAGCCTGCAGTTGTTCATAGATGGCAATATTTTATTTATTTATTTTTTTTTCCTTTATCATCTTTGGAAAATTTTTTGGCCTTGAAATGCCATGTGAATGGGCACAAAAATTGTAAATTAAATGTCATATTTGATGTAATACCAAATGAGCTATTAAGTTCATTAAATAGGCAAACAAGTAAACTTCACAACAGAAAATTCCAATAATAATTTTTACAGTATTTTCTAAGTTTGAAATTAAATTTAAACACATATATATATTTAAAAGGTATTGAAATTATTATTACCTATGATTTTTCAAATAAGGTGTGGCATAATGCATTATATTGCTTAGTAATGGAATTACTTTTTCTTTCTCTTCCCCAACATAAACAAAATCCAACACAGGTGCAAGGAACTAGAAGGGAAAAGAAATCAGTAATTAAATATTTGACAAATTGCAAAAGTTTGTCTAGTTAATATTATAAGTTAGAAAACATCAAATGAAGGTATAGGCAGCTTGCTATTCATCAGCCTTTAAAGAACATTTAAAAGACACCAAAGACTCATTTGAATCCATTGTTATGAATACTTTTTAAATGTGACAAGAGGCTAACATTCAGGAAGGAAAGACAGAATTCTAGTAAAAACATCTCAAATCCAAAATTTGAAAATAGCCTGGGGGGGGGGACTCTGCACCCTTTAACACACAAAGATGTGAAATTTTTTTTATAAAAAATGACAATCGTAACAGTTTAGGCAAGTTGTGGAAAAAACACAACAAATCAGACACAAACTTTTTTCAATATGGGGATACAAAGAAAGCTATAACAGTAAAAACATATTGCTGCATTTTCTCTTTGCTTAAGAGTGAGTTTTGTCTCTACTTAAAAAACTGGATGTTAGCCCGAAGTATGGGGAAAATTCATTTGGAATCACAAGAGAAGAATCAATAATATTTTAAAAATAAAATAACAACAAAGTTCATTAATTCTAGAAATGTAATTCAAAAAACTCTGCTTTCCTAAGTAAAAAAAAAACATACAACATACATTAAAAAAGTTGTTTAAACCGAAAAAAAAATATTTAAAGGTATATGCTCCCATGAACTGTCAAGAAATATTTAAGTACTATAGTAAAGCATGCGTGGTAGATTACTAAAGTCTCAAATGCATGTATCTAGTAGTTTACCTAATGCAAGGTTCAATCCAGGTAGTAATTTTTAGGTCTGTAGTTTGTGAAAAACAGAAACATTCCTGTTATTTTTATTTTATTTTTGTGGAAAAGATAATATATTTGTAAGATTTAGTTTTATTTATTTATTTTTTGGAAAAATATTTGGTCATGGCATAAATTATTATATCATTTTAGCTATCCATTTTCCATACAAAAATCTTTCTCGTGTTTTCATGGAGAATGATGGTACCCCACAAAATTTTAATGACTTGGAAATATGAAGGTCTTTTCAAAAACATTTCGTTTTCAGACATAATTTGTCATTTGAATATCAGTACTTGCTTAAGATTTTGTTCATAAAAACGGTTTTTTCACAGGAAAGTCACTTTTACAAACAAAATTTTATCAAAGTACTGATTTTATGATACCAAATAAGCAATAGCATACAGAATAGGCAGCAAGTGGATGCAATTTTTGCTTGGTTCACACCTTGGGAAGAAACAAATTTCAGAACTTGTTATTGAACATATTGAATGTATTAAGTATGTAAAGGTTATCTGGAAAAAAAATCAGCATTTAGTGTGATTTACAGAATGTACTAAAGAATGGTTAGCTTTCTATAAAATTGACTTCAGAAAAAATTTGAACATACTTCAGCTAAGCAGCACAAAGCTTGAACACTATATTGAGCATTATTACTCTGAGGTTTTGAAATTATTCCAGAAGAATCTGAAGACTCCGTTAGTGTTGAGTTTTCAACTGAAATGTGAAAACAAAATAAGAAAAGTTGTTTAAATTCTTAGATCTATGCAATAATCATTAAATATGAATATTAAATACATTGTGTCATGAGTATTAAATATATTGTGTCATAACATAAACAAGCACGTTTTAAAATAAAGTAGAAGTTTTTTTCAAATAAAGTAGGATTTTTGCATGTTTGTTGCATGCAGGCAGAAAATGAGGAGGCTTAGGCATTAAAAATTGGTTACAGGCGTAGTATTTGCTAAAACTGTACACCTTAGATTTCAAACTTTTTCATTTGGTCTAAGAGAATGTAAGGAATTTTCAAACATTGGTGCTTCAAATCTTAATTTCTAATTATTGGCAGCTACCTATTCTAAAACACATACAGAAAAATCTAAAAGGCTAAAATTAAAGGAGATTTTGAGCAATTTTCAATTTCATGTAACTTCTAAGGCTTATGTCATTATAAATTTCTTAATTTGTATTTCATAATGATCATATCTGAAAGTAATTGTTCATAGCAGTAACGTAGATACAAAACATTTTCAAGATGCCAAATGCATACGTGGATTTATCCTTTTCTGGCATGGGCAGAAGTTTCTGGATGTGTTGATTTCATATTTAGTTCAATAGTACATCCATGTGATGTGCGAAATATCTTGTCCTGAGTGCTGGATATTAAAATATGTTTGGCAGTGGCAATATTGCAGATATATTTTTTTATACCTTATAAAATACTCAAGAGTCACAAGTATGATTCTACTAAGCTACATGTAGTTAGAAAGCAGCAGGTTGTTGACCCCTGTGCTAGGGGTCCACACATTAATGCCCTTTAGTCAAAGTTTAGGCAAAACTACAAGTAAATACTGAACAGCAAAAATGGCTGCTTGGTATTTTCATGAGATTTATAGCCTAATCTCTGGCTAAGGGGTCTTAATTTAAAACTTATTGAAAATCTACACTATCCTTACTATTTCCCGCCACAGTGTAAGTATTTTTTGATTTCATATGATAGACAATATTTTTCCTCTTTTATGTATCTAAAACTACGATGAATTTTACTTTTCAAAGTAGAGATGCTGAAACTATGATGAATGCTACTTTTTAAAGGAGAAAAGTTAAACAGTTTATGAACCAAAATAAATATTCATAACTAAATTTCAAAACATTTAAAAGTAAAAAAATAACTAAATGACTTGATTTCCTGTTTATTTAACCCGCTAACCATCCAAGAGGACAAAAGTTAGTGCTCTCAGGTTTATGCTTCACTGAACAAGTTTTAAGAAATACTAATAATAACCTTCAACAGAAGTAGGAATTTCAGATTGTGGTCCAGGTTTGACAGCAAGGTTACGCCATAACCATGTAGTTTGCTCCAAACTGTCACATGCTACAGAACTGCAAGCTTCTATTAGTTTATGAGCAATATCCTATAAGAAATATTGTTAAACCATAAAACTACTCAACAATGCATGGAAACTATCTACGTTAAACAGTCATCTAGATACCTGTAGGTCTTTTTGTGATTTCTTGTCTTCTAATAATGGTGCTCTCTGTACAAATTCATGAAGGATGCTAAAAGGAAAAATGGAAACATCTAGCATCAAAATAGCTTTAAACTAAATTTTTCTACTAGATTATTACAAAAATACCTTAATAAATGGAATTGAACAAGGGGAAATGCTAACTGCAATCCATCTCTCCATAGACCAAGTAATGACTGCCATGTTTCAATTAGTTGGGAGCCTGATGTTTGTTGAATATATGCAAGAAAAAATTGTAAGGTATTGACTTCAATAGATATTTTATTCTGAAATTAAAAAGGAAAATAAGCAAAACATGTCAAATAAACTTTTATACATGCAAGTTAACTTGCAAAATTGATAATAAAAATTAATATTTTGACTGAAGTAAATATGTAAGACTGAAAACCTTAAAACACATAGAACTGTGGTATGAAACAGACTACAAAACGAGCAAAAACATGTTTAGAAATTGTTTCTTATCACAAGAGATTCATGATCTAAAATACTCATACATTTAAAACGCGCTAAAATATGTATAACATTATTGCAACCTTGAATAATGCAATAAAAATTGCAGGCAAATGTTTTGCTATTGAAAAAAATATCTCCATTACTTGCAAAAAAAAAAAAAAAAAATAGTTCATGGAAAAAAATTCATCGTGCGAAAGTGGCCAATGTTTTAATTACATTAAAAATAATTTTAAAATTATGATAATACAACTGAAAAACAGCTTTCAGGTTTCAAGGCTGAGTTTTACATAGTTTTGCACGATAATGAAAGAAATTCTTCAAAGTTATTAAGCAAGAATATACACCATTAGTAATTGATAAAAATACAATTTAAAAATTGACTGGAACTAATTTTTAAAAAATTTCTAAAGTACAGATAAGATAATTTCTTGAGACAAGAGATAATTACAGGCAGATAATTTACTGATGTCATTATTTCACTGTTGTTGGTTGATGTTTTTAAATAAAGACTGCTAAGTTCAGAAAACTATTCTGTATTACACATGAAATATATACATTTAAATTGTACATTGAAGAATGCTACCAACTAGGTAGAAGAATAAACAAAATCGACGCATTACACGAGCCGTGGCTGAAAGTTATCAACACGACTTTTTGTGAAGATCCAAATGAAGAGTCAAGTCAAGTAAAAGTCACTTCAGTTAACTGAACAGGCATTCTTATAGTACTTGGCATGTGCCGCCCTCTACCGGCGGGCGCATTTGCATATTGACGGAGACAACTGTGTAGATTAAAAAAAAAAAAACATTTGATCCTAATTGTCTCTACTAGATAGCACTAGAGTTTTCAGACTTTTTTTCTCTTGCTTTATTTTGTTCCCTTGTACATGTGAGTTTACATGCTTTTATTTGTCCTTCGTGTAATAAGCATTTATGAAAGACATGGATTTAGGGAGTGTCCGATGCATTAGGTGTAAAAATAACAAACAAAAATAACTTGATTATGAAAATAATGATTTGGATTTAGAGTATTCCACAAATTTGGGCAAGGGTAACAACTTATAAGCTTTGCCCCCCCCCCCCCCAAACACACACTGAAATAGAAGGTCACGTATTATATAACGTAGGTGCGGGTGTTAAATCGTGTCAGCTAATAAGGCCTAAGTGACAAAAATACAGTTTAAAATATTCGCCGCCTTTCAAGAATTCTCTAGTAGGTAGCTTATACACATAGATGATACTTCAAACTGGTTGAAACTAGTAGCTCGTTTGTATCAAAGAGTGAGGTGTAATTTGTTTTCGAGGAATGGATGTTAGGCACAAATAATAAAAAAATTGTCCAACTGAGTCCTAAGTAGTTTTTATGTAACCCTTTTATACCTAGTTTTGAGCTATAATTGTCTTTTTAATGCCTCTATCGATATTTTATGTCTGAGTAATATATTATGAACCAATTAGTGTAATTTTTTGTATTTCTCTATACACTATGTAAGCGGGTATTAAGGCTTAGCAAGTTTGATAGTTGGTCTTATTATACTCCTTTTTTATCAATGTTTCTCAGCTTTACATCTTATTTTAAATATTTCCCATTATGTTATGGATGTCAATAAGTTATTACAAATGCTTACTAATTGGTTTATTTTTATTTTATTACCTATATCACGAGGCCTTCCAAACGAGCATGTTGTTCTTTTAACTGTCTGGTCCAAATACATCTCATATTAACGTTACAAGTAGTTTTAAAGTCACTAGTTTACATCCATTGAAACCACAGGCTATTCCAGGAGCAGCTTTTGCTACGTATTTATTAACAGAAATTCCAGCTCCTGCAGTTGACACAGTTAACATGAAAAATTCACAATGTCACATCTGAGCCAATATTTAGAAAAGTGCCAATTTGAAGTTGGAGTTTTCTGAAAAAAAAATTTTTTTGCAGAAAAAAACTAATTTTGGATTTTAAGTCTAAATTGGGTCTAAATGCAAGAAAATAAAAGGGGGGAGGTCAAGGAAGTTATTTACCCCCTCCATAGATTACTCACTTTTAAACCGTTACAGATCTGATGAATGTTACAGATCTGATGTTAATATGAGCTACATATTTGAGTTTATGCTTTCAGTCTTCGTTAACATCTCTAAATATGATATCATTTCCTTGCATTTTTAACATAGAATTAAGATAATTATGCTAAAAAATATATATTAGGCTAAAAAATCAAATTTCATTATAAAAAAGCATTTCTTGGAAATAAAAATGAGCGATAAGGTTTTTAGATAAAATAAATTATGAAATTACCAAATCCAAGCTAATAAAACATTTGTTTTGTTTTGAAACAACACACAACTTCAACTTTTTCAACACACAACTCTGCTGCTTGCTTTTCTTTAATTAGTTGCAGGAAATTTAATTTCTTGCGCAGAAATTCAAATTTAGCATGCTAGTTATTACCTAGTTATTTAGCGAAGTTATGAGAAATTGAAGCACAAAAAAAAAAAAAATAATAATAATAATAATAATAATAATTAATTAACTTAATTTCTGCAGTGTCAATTTTTCTTATTTTACTAACTTCTATCGTTAGGTCATACAAACCACAAATGAAGCAATTGTACTAAAACTCATTGCTTTTCATTTTTTAAGAACAAAAATATTCAATATATATGGCTAAAACCTATGATTTTTGCTTTTTATAATTCTGAAACGTGTGAGTTAGTTCTGTAACATATTCGCTGTTTTTCAATGTTACCGCTCTGACTGTTACCGATCTGACAAACTGACAAAGTTTTTTTTTTTTTACTTCCGAGTCGATCGCACTAAACCAAAATCAAACACGTGGTTTTCTCACTTGCAATAAAGGACTACACTTATATATAAAATAATTTTTAAAATAATAAAAACTGCGCATTTTAGAGCGTGTTACCGATCTGATGACTAAAATGACACACATTTTATAAAATCACTTTAAAAAATCTTACCTACAATTTTAGATGCAGAAAGGCAAATTTTTAATTAGGATTCGATAAAACATCCCACCAGGTACTCAGTATCACGTGGTATAGGTGCAGGAAATGATTTTGGGAGCCTAAACATAGATCGGAAGTTATTGTTACCACTCTGATGGCGGAACTTGGGACACGCTTATTTCGCATCGGCTAGAAAATCAGGAATCGATTAAAACAAAAATGAAGTAAAATATTAACAAAGGGGTAAAAATAGAATCGTTTTTTGTGCAAGTGCGTTTTTTTGGGAAGTTAGAAAGTGTGCGCATGACCTGTTTGCATGCTAAGCTTTGCTACTTGGGACACGTTACCGATCTGATTTTTGATGTATAAAAGCAATATTTTCTGAAGAAAAAAAATTTTTTTTTTCTGGTGTTATTAGATGAAATGAAAGCAAAACTTATCTTCTTTCTGGGGAAAATTATTTTTTTAACTAGTTATTGAAATACTAGTGAAAATTCACTTGGGACTCAAATTGGCACTTTTCTAAATATTAGCTCATCTCCCCCAGACCCCCCAACCCCAAGGCACTTCACATTGACAGCAGAAGAAAAAAGAACTGATAAAAACCCCTAAACAAACCTTTTGGAAGGTTTAAAGCATAAATCTGGCAAGTGGTTTCAAGAGAAATGTGTTGATTTGAGTTACGACAAAGATAATTTTGAGTGCCATGACGGCAGTTTAACAAAGAAACTTGACGAATATTTGGAAGAAGTTAAGCATGATTAATGCATATATGTCACAATTGATCTCAATTACAAACGTTAGAAACTTATTTTGACTATTTATGATTTTCTTCTTAGCTCTTAAGATATTAGGCCCAGCTATAGTACAATGAGGCCTCATGACAAGGGTTTTTTAATGTTCAACTTCGTGTTTGTTTTTGGCAAAAGTGGAAATTTTTTAGTAGTTTCACATAGTAATGAATCTGTATGTTTAGTTAATATTAGTTTGTTGATTCAGATACATAGTTTTTGTTTTGTTTCAAATCTGGCTTAGGTAGGCCTTGTTACTTTATATATTTATTTTAAATGAAATAGCTGTTGAAATTCTTGCATTATAAGATGTGAATTGTAACACATATGGATACAGAAAACGTAAAAAAAATCCCGTCATATTTCCGAATCGGAAAGTAAAAACTGAGCCTTAAGTGGAGGGTTAAATCTAGAACAAGACTGATGGAATCTAAGTTGTTAGCACTAAGAAAGATAAGCAAAATGTTTTCAAGAGGATTCCAAGACATACTTTACACAAAGAAAAATGTAAAGCTTTTTTAAAAATCAGAATTTTAGTACTTTAGTAAGATAAAACAAGACAATCGAAAGAGATTTTAAAAATATTTCCTCAATCTTGTTAGACTTCTAAGATACTAGACTCAAACAATACATATAGCAATAAAAGTTATGAATGTTAAAATGCTTGCATTTGCGTACAAATCAATAAGCAGCACTGAATTCACCACAGTTTGAACAAAAATTAACATAAATGTGTTACGTATTTATTAAAATACACAGTATGATCATTTGATACATACTGCAGTTAATTATAAAAGTGACTTGACATTTACTTTTTGTGACATTTGTGGAGGTTGCTTTAAAACTTGTCTGACAGTTTGAATGATGGATTCTAAAGGCAGAACTTTTATTGCCGCTACTAGTTCTACAAGAAGAAGTTGTTCTGGTGACCATGTAGGAATAACCTTAAAGACATAATGATAAATAAGTATTGACAAAATTATAAGTATCAGCTAGGATACTTGAAAATATAAATGATTTATATAAACTCAAATAATTTTATTTTTCATAAAAAAGTTTACCTTTTAAAAAATTACTGGTCTTCCCATTGAGTGATTCTTTTGAGAATATTACTATTACTAATAAAATTGCACGCCTGAAGAAAAAGTGCACACTACTTTATAAAAAAGTTTTTTTTTTTTTTTTTTTTCACTAAGAAAGAAAGCTTTACTAATCAATACATGGATATTATTAGTTTGCTTGAAATAAAATTTTTCAAATCCAAATTTAGATAACGAGACTTCATTAAGCACTTACAGTTAGCTACAATACTTATCTTCAACTTTATTTTGTGACAATCAATTGAACCTGCAGAGAACAATAAACTATGCAAAATATTGCTTTAATGGTAAATAATACAAAAATGGTAGGTTTAGTCTTTTCAATAATAAAACTGAAACACTGTTGTTAATTGACATGCATTTTTATAACACTGAAGTTTATTATTTATAAAAGAATATACTTTTTTGGAGTTTTTATCGCTATCCACTCTACTTTCATGCCATACAACTGCAACAGCTGCCATAAAATTTGGCCCATGATTTAGAGAAATGGGACTAAGAAAGCTTAGTATGTGCTGCTTAACAATCTAAAAAAAATATATAGACATTAGAAGAAAATCATGAAGAAATTTATTTACTGACATCATTTGTAGCACAAAATAGCACAAGCATTAATTACTTCAAGGTAATAGACCGCGGGATGAAACCTGTATCATGTCTAGTTGTTTACCATGTCTTGTAACTATGTATTTACCATCTATGACTGTCCTGAATAAGAAAATACAATGTTCCTAATCCAGACTTGCACATTTTTTGGCAAACGACTAATGAATGATGTCAAAATTGAAGCAGTTTATATACTAATAATGACAACAGATGGCGCCGTGTATTTTAATTAATGAGTAAAAATAATAGTTAACTAAAATTTATGTAAAAAGTAAGGTTTATTTTCTTTCTTCCTTTGCTTACAACAACACTATATCATTAAAATTGGACTTAAAAGGGATGTTGGACTCTGTCAAATAACTTGTTTGCAATTAATTTATGGAATAGGTATTTTTATAAGCAATAGATGGCGACACTTGTAATATTATGTTGTATTTATATTATTGAAAACGAAAATGGAAAATGAATCTTATTTTCTGGAAAAAGTATTGCCAAAACTAAGGAACGTAAAAATAGGTGGCTTTATTTAGAACCTTGGTTCCCCTACTTGTTGGTCGCTAACCCAAATGGGATTGAAACATTTATTATGACGTCGTAACATTATTTCTATTTTTAAATATATGTACGGTTTTCTAGTTCATGGGAAAAGCTAATTCTCATATTGTTACAGTTTAAAAATTGATCTTTAATAGCAGTGAAATTATCATTAATTTTCAACTATGGTTTTCATAGTTTTTGACAAATTAGGGTACACTAATCTAGTTTCAACAGTTATGGTCACAATCACTTAGTTAGGTTCATAGTAAAAACTAATAATCCTCATAATAGCTGAGTTCAATTATTTTCTTAAAATACAAAAAAAGTATTTAATCATATTAAAACACTTATTTTTCTTGCAATAAATGTTTCAAAAGATAAATTTTGTTATCAAATTAATTCATTAGAGTTGAGACAGCAAAGAAAGGAGGAAATTTTTTCTCTGAAGGGACAAATTTTTTGATAGGCAGACATGAAAATTCTTCATCATGCAACTTATGCATTTTAGACAAGTAACTCAGTACTTGTGAAGTATTTTTACACAAATATTTTCATTCTATGTTTTACAATTAACAAATATTTTAAAAGCAGAGTGTATATTCTACCCGGTAAACATCCACATAAAAGCATAATTGATGTATCGCTCGTATCATAAAAGTAAAGAATTTACAGATGCACTAAATGGCTAGCTTTGCTTCACAGAATGTGATATATATGGAACATGAAGTACATTCAAAAAGAAGGGGAAGATTAATCCTTTGAAAATACTGCAAAGTAACAATGACTCAGTAAAGGCTTTCAAAATTTTAGTACTGAATGGAAATTTTATTTTAAATTTGGTCATATCTGAATCATTTGCTGTGAACTTGGTGGTTAGGAAAAGCTTAATTAGATCAATGATGCTTGATACTCTCTTATAAACTAAAATTTTAAAGTAAACCATTGTACTCAGTCACATAAAGTGAGCGAATTACCAAGCATGCATTAACAAGTATTTAAAAAGTAATATAGACACTCCTTCCCCAGACGGACATGATTGGGTTAGTAAACTTTAAAGGCTATGTTCATGCAAAAGGAACAACCTATTTTGTTTAGATATTTGTGTATGCTCTGAAAACAGTAAACATAAGATTGAATGCAAGAATCAAAGTGAGAATGAACAGCATTGAAATGAATTTTGCAGCAAATTAAAATTAGTTGTGAATTTAAAATTGTTTATGATTATTATACCAATTATTGGCAACGGCAGGAAACGAGAGACTTTGAAAAATGAGGATTGGCAACAACCGAGTTGTTCAGTTGTCGGTCTGGCGCTGGCTGATGTGGCATGTTTTATTTTTAACTTGTGTTATGTTCAGTTTTAAATTAAATTGTTTCCTTTTAAGAATGCATAGTTTTATTTTGTTGTTTCTCTTGACTTCGGAAAGGCGTTACAAGCATTGGGTGGATGAGTTTTGAACCTTGTTTTATTGCCCCGACATTTAAGACGTAACACCAATGAAGAGACTTAGCAATTTTCAGTATTTGATTTTCATAAATAAATTTACTGTTTCAATTTCACATTTAATTTTTATGATTCATAATACTTTTTTTTGCAAAATAAGCATGAAGATTTTTAAGTTTCCATGCTTAAATTTACGATAAATCTCTCACTGTTCACGTTATGTCTTGTAATTAACTGCTGAGAGACTTCAAAGAGATATTTTTAGGAATTTTAAGATTTAAAATATTTCATTTGTCATAACAATATAAATTATTTAACGCTAAAAGTTTAAAAAAACAAATGTTTTTTGTTTTTTTTTTAAGTTGAATTTCTGAAAAACTTCCAGTTACATGCACAAATAATGACTCTTCAGTTTTATTTTGATTTGATAATATAAAACAAGCTTTAACCAGAAACATTTACAAGTTTTAAACCATTTTAAAGTCGAAAAAATGCAAACAAAATCACAAGAAACCGCAAGAAATGACAAAGAACGCTGCCAGAACAACTCAACTTCTGCTGCCTCTGAAAAAATAATGTTCAACTATTTTCGTGGGAATATTGTACTTTCTGACCTATTGTGCTTTTAGGTTCCTCAAAAACGATTTTTTCCAGTTACCGGATATGGTAAACAAAACTTGATTTCTAGGCATCTTGCAGCTTTCATCCAGCGGTCTATAACAAGCATTTAACAGTTAGTACCAACTGTTAATAATCTATTTAAATATTATTGTTAATGCCACAATACTGTTGACTATCGACTTGCATCTTATTGAACACTCTTTTAGACCAACTTTTAGATATGAAATTTAAAAGAACATCTTTTATATTTTTATTATTTACTTCGAGATACTTTTTTTCATTTTCTTACTGTAAACCAACAAAAAGATACTTTGCTTTGATTTTAGAAAAGGTCATTTGCAATTGAAAAATAGTATTTAATATGAATTTCTGAATTCTTGAATGAAAAAATCGTGTTCATTCATAGTGTAAAGAATTTTTTTCGAAATTGTATTGAATCTCTGTTACCCTTATTTAGGCTACACTAAATAGTGATTTTACTGGATGTGTGACATCCACCGTCTATTCTTTGTTAAACATAAATATCCAACTTCACATTTGCTTTCAGTTATGCTGTATACATATTATTTTAAATAAAATCAATACATTGCAAATATGATGAAGGAATTGAAAAACTGTTCTGACAATTTGTCCCTTTTTCCAACAAAATTTCAACGTGGATAAAAGAGCATGTGATAGAATAAGTAGATGAACTGAGTATTGACTGAGTTAGGATCCATCAAAAAACAAAACATTCTGCTTGAGCATTTTTTGAAACTGCCCCAAATAAGCCAGATTTTATTGGGCAGAGCAGCACAGCATATGCTCATTGAATCTTTCCTCAAGTCAAGCTAATAGAATTACGAGGGCTGTTTTTTTTTTTTTTTTTTCAAATTCCGATAGGCTATAAAAAATAAACAGATTCAAATACAAAAAATATTTTATTATCAAAGGTAAGGTACAATGCTCTACAGTTCTCTACATAATCACCTTGACGATTGAAGCATATGTTATATCTGTGTGAATAAGCTTTATAATAACCTCCTCGTATAATGCTGCCGCCAATGATTGGAAGCGAGTTGTGACGGTGACTTTGGGTTCCATGGCCATTTTGGAAGCATGATGCCTTTCCAGACCCCAAGCAGGGGTCTCCAAGTCCCTGCTTGAATTCAGGGAACACATGTAAGTCACTTGGTGCTCGGTCGAAATTTTATGATGGGTGTTCAAAAATGTTCCAATGCATGCATGAAATTGCTGGAGGAACCGTTGGGTTACACGAGCGCCATGATGACGGGGAGTGCCATGCCCCCCTGCTTGGGGGCATGGCAATGACCATCACCCCTGCTTGGGGTCTGGAAAGGTATTGTGCTTCCAAAATGACTGTGGAACCCAAAGTCACTGTCACAACTCGCTTCCAATCATTGGCGGCAGCATTATACAAGGAGGCTATTATAAAGCTTGTTCACAGATATAACAAATGCTTCAATCGTCAAGGTGATTATGTAGAAAAGTGTAGAGCATTGTACCTTACTTTTGATAATAAAATATTTTTTGTATTCACTCCGTTTAATTTTTATAGCCGATTGGAGGTTGAAAAAAAAACAACTCTCGTATAATACATCTATGCCATCCAAATTTTACATATTTTCATCAGAGAAAGTATCATTCATTTTGTAGTCATGATGATACATCTGCTATTTTACGAATTAAAATCTGGCTTATTTGGGATATTGTTTCCGAAAAGGCTCAAGCACAATTCTTTGCTTTTGATGCATCCCCATTAAGTTGTTCATCTACTTCTGTCTATCACAAGCTATTTTTGAATCAAGTTGAAGTTTTGTAGTAATAAGAAGTTGTCGGCTCGAGATGTTTTCAATTCCTTCATAATTAAGAAATATAAATTTTCTTGGCCTTTTTGATTGATACCTATGTCTTAATTTGCTCTCCACAATGTAAAACACTATGCACCACAACATTAGGACCGATTTAAAAGACAAAAAATTAGCAAAGTGGATTCATTTTCAAATTTCAGCTTCCAACCTTTCTCTTCTTCTGATTAAAATTATAGAGATTTTAGTCATTTTGATTATTTATTGCACAATCTCTGCACTTAATAGTCTAATAAAAAAGACCCGCCTTTCCTCTACCAATCACGCTTCAAGAGATGTCAGTATAAAACCTGACTGGTGCCTAAACCTTTGCAACAGCAAAAAATAAGTCTTTCGTAATTTCGAACTTTTTTCCGTCATATTTTTCAAAACTCCAGACACCTATTTGGGACCATATTGCTGACCTAGAGTAGAAATTTGAAAGCATTCTGCTTAGTACTTTTCTTTTTATTCAATTATTTGCATTGTGCCTTAACTTTTGCGATGTACTGTATTCACTCATTCATTTATACATATAAAGAGAAAAAATACAGTGGATGCACCACTTTATGTAATCACGGTTAATGTGATCAATCGTTTAATGTTATCAGAATCACCAAATCCAGTCTGGTTGTGGATAACTATATTAAAAAACTATCGTTTTTTGCAATCAAAACTTCGTTTATTGTTATCAATTTCAGAAAAATACAAAAAAAAAAAAAAATCCTCTCTCTTTCCTTCTCTTTTGCTTTGCTTTTGAAATATTTTCTGAAATCCAGTGAAAAAAAAGGAAGCCTTTTATGAAGGATGAGAATTTTGAATCTTAATTACAGATTGGTGAAAAAATTGGTTCTACTGCATTGACTGCTGACAATGTTTGCAAAGCTGACCAAACTTCAACATTGGTTTCAGATGACGAGTAATCCAAAAGTGTCGTTGGGGAGAAAGATTTGACTGTAGCTCACATGTGAGGGAGGGGGGTGATACTGAGCAGTTTCATAAGTGATATGAACATTTTATAAATTAATTGCAGCTTAAAAACAGCAGACACATAGCAACCAATGACTTCTTCTCTGCAAGTCACTAATTTATCATTGTATTAGTTTAATATGTTTTCCTTGTTACAATATTTTGTATGGTAACCACCTTCATTTCATATCAAGAACACATGAATTAAACCTATCGGTTATTGCTATCAAGTCACTTGCATCCAAATGTGATCACATCAAGCGGCATCTACTGCATATATTTTTTTTTTTCATGCATAACTATTTTTAAAGTAAATGTACATTTTCATTGTTTTACCTTTGGTGTACCCATAATCCACCACTCTCGCTGTTGATTCTGCTTATCAACTTCTGTGACAATTCTAAATACTGAAGTTATACTTGAAATAACTCTAGGGAGATTACTAAGTAATACACGCTTTGCTGAGAGAATTGGATCAATTGCTGCAACAGAGTCATGTCCATTACTTTCCTATAATGTAATGAAGAATCAATTAATTAACTTCTCATTTTTCAAAGGAAGCAATTTCTATGTAATATGTTGCACTTCAAAAAGAAAACATTTTCTTTATCGCGAAATTCAACTACAATAGAACTTTAACAAACCATCCACCTACAAGCTGTCCCTCTCGCAGTTTGTCAACAAAGATCGTCAAAACAAACGTTGTAGGGAAAAAATCATCCTCAATAGACATTTAATAAAAAATCCCAGTTTAAACTGCCACATGCTATTGATTTTCAACCAAAACTGAATCTGGGAATGAAAATATTGCTGTTTAAACCACCAAGCGGACAACCATGTGTCACAAATGGAAATTATTAATATGTCACATGCACCACCTGCCATCATGCATGCCCTTACAAACTCACATAGATTAGTCACCACGTAAGCAGATGTGCCGAATATAGTATGGCGAGAACAGGTATGGTGCAGACTGCCCCCATTGAAATTTTTTGGGAGAGGGCTTGATCTCATTTGAGAGAGCAGGTATTTCTACTGATGAGTGCTCTGTAGTATTGGATGGGGTGCAATATCGTCCTTAGGGAAATGGATACCCCTGAGGTAAATGCCCAGGTTTCTTATCTCTTTCAGCAGCATCTCCTCTTGTTGACCACTCCCATCTTAAGCCACAGCATTGTTTTTAAATCCTCTGCAAGAATACTTCAACTGAGCTTATGGATTTGCCCATTTCTCTTCTTATCTCATCATTTTGACATCTCCCTACTTACACTATATAGCACTCATTCTTTGCCCCCTTCTTTGTTTCAATCAGGTGGGTTTTGAGGTTTGTTCTGTGATTAATATCATATGTAAGTTACAAGGAACGACAGTCTATACCAGAATTCTGTAACATCAAGTAAAGAACTCATTCTGTGAAGATGTTGAGAGCAATCTAAAGAAATTGCAGAAAAATTCCAACTTGCCAATTAAAAAAAAAGACACCACAAACTAGCAATTTATAATTAATCATTTTTCTTAAATTCTGGAAACAAAAAGTTAGCTAATGAAAAGAACCATTGGAGACATATTAAAGGAAAAGCAAAAATTATTTCGGGGAAAAAACGTTACATAACGCATTCACTGCTTTTAATTAGTTTATTTAGATAGGAAAATACATGTTTTCAAATTTATTCTCATAAAAACCTGCATTTATAAAGGATTGATGGAACATGAAACCTTGTTTTACCCCCCCCCCCCTCGAGGCTCGCAAACTTTGGGCCTTGTTATTAGGGTTGGCAGTTTAATGAGGTTTGACTTTACTTAAAATTATAATAATTATTATATGAAGAAACTCTGGTTCACAAATTTTGCTTTTTAGTACAGCAAATTAAACAATACAATGTTAAGAAAAATATTTAATTTTTTTTTTTACCAATTCTCAGTAAACTTATGAAATATTTTGAAAAAAATAGACTAATATTTTCACTTCTTAAATCAGCAAAATTCAGTTATGTTTAATTTTAGAGCAAGAATCAGAGAAACTGTCACATTTAACCCTACACTGCATGGTGTTGCCAATTGGATACATGGACAATTTGTCCTCCTTATGAATAGCAGAATGTAGTCATAAGGTAACTCAATGCATAAAAAGCAAGTATTGGGTATATTTAAAGCAATTATCACCATTTATCCTCCATACATGGCAGCACTGGTCTGTTATATGCTCTAAAATGAATCCATATAAATGGCTTTTAAAACCAAAACTACCAAGTTTTGAAATTATTTTTTTACAATGAAATATTTTTCTTGTCTTTTAAAGAAATAACATAAATAAAATAAACATTTATCTTTCGTCTAAGATGTGTTTTACATCAAAATAATTATTTGGAAAAAATCTAGGACATAATACATGTCTGTAGCCATTTGGAAACATTATGCAGTAAGCATCCAGAGAACACTTCGATTCATCTCTGTAGTTCATGAAGTATGTGCTGTGTTTATGTTTTGTGCTAGCTTTTTTCTCTTTTTGGAAGGTATAAAATAAACATGTGGACCCAAAAGTGGTACTTTCGACTGTTCTACCGTTTATTAGACCTTGCAATTATCAATGCTTAGTTGATGTTCAACAGAGTGAACAAACAAAAAATCAATAGGGAAAAGCCTTCAAAACGTGTTCATTTTAGATTTCAGTTAGCACAAACGTTGTGCTTACACGGACAAGTAAAATCATTAATAATCTTAAAATATAGTTTTGAAAAAAACTAAAAAATACGCTTTTACATAGGAATGCGCTATGATCATCACGGGTTTCCCTCTGATTTTCAAAACTACTGAATATCCACTTAAGGTTACATGCACTTATAATACATTAACATGCAATACAGTTTAGCCTTTATTATTACAAATAATATTTAATATGTTACTTTTATATTTGCAAAGAATGTAAATTTTATCTTTTATTCAGAGTTACATACAGACATACATACAAACAAACCCACATGTGAAATTAATAAAAGGGTATTAAAAAGAGGGAGACCATTAGCTATAGAGGAACTAGTTACAAACCAAAAAAAAAAAAGAAAGCTTGCGAGAGAGCCTCCAAAAGATATCAGATTTGACTGAATTGATTATCGGAAAGAACACAGTACAAATAAACAATGATGTAAAATGTTAAAATGTGAAGGATTACAAGAGTACAGTGCACCAAATGTTCAATTCCTCTATTTTTTTTACAAGAAAAAAAAACTAATATCAAGACTATCATTTAAAATCATTTTTATCTGTTGAATGCATGGTGTAGCCATTTGGCAACAAAACTATTTTTAATTAGAAAGTTGTAAAAATTTAGAGTTAAATTTTTTTAAATATTTTTCCATGTTTTCTTATTACATTGACAAACTCATATATTTTTTTCTAAGAAAAATAAAAAATCATGCAGTGTAGGGTTAAGATTATGAGGTGATTCAAGCCAGCTCTTTTCTCCAAAAAAATACTAGCTGTTACTTACCGTAAAATGGGGTGTATAGGAACAGCGGGGTCAATCGGAACAAAACTTCCTGACCGTACAAAGAAATTCTTCATAAATATACTATTGAGTATTTTTCGCCATGAATTTTTTTTTTAGAAAGGTAAGATCATAGGAAGTAGGAAAAAATTACTTTTGTCAATCTGGCAACGCTACTGGCTTCTAAAGAGGGCTACACGTTGAATGCTAGAAAACATCACATTTTCATAGACTGCAAAACTTCATATGCAAGAACAAACCTTTTTATATTTAAAAACTATGAGTGGTATGTTTCAATTATACATGTATCTGAACAACAGAATACCACATTAGAATTTACATTTTTTGTAAATTGTGTCATAAAAGTGAAGAATTCTGAAAAATGCCATAGGAAAAAAATTTGCGGGGTGAATCGGAACACTTAGTTCTGTTGTTCCAATTCAAACTTATTTGAAGGAAACTGCTTGAAAAATCAAGATTCTAACCCTAATTCTTCTAATCAAGACAAGGACAAGGATTTATTACTGTTTATCCCTTCTCGTGAGCAACTAGATCTTAGAATGACAAAAGTTGCAGATTTCAAAAGATTTTTTCTCCAGGAGACTTCTTTTTACTTAAAATAAAAGGGGGAAAGTCACATAGACTTTATGTAGTAAACGTCCAGCACACAGACAGTGATGAATAAGCGAAAAAATCTTTCAGGACAATCCCCGAAACCCAAAAATTTCAAAAAACTAAAGAAAAGGTAGAGTTCATCCCAGGAGATGTTATGAAAAAACTTAAGCCAAGTCACAATTGCAAGTTTTAAGGACAAGTACATATTTGTGGACGATATGAGTGACTTCCATTCATGTTAAATCTTTGTATTTCAATTGAAAAGTATTTCTTAAAATTACTTTTCATTTTTCATAAGTTCAAAATTATTTTGAATTTCCACAAATTATAAACGTTTACTGGTACTGAAATTATACATTTATTTGACAGTAATTATCTGTTCTTATTCTCCCCCATCAATATTACTCATGTTTGTGAGACTTATTACAGATTAAATTGAAAAAAATAAAAATTTTAACAAGTGTTCCGATTGACCCCTATCAGCGGGGTGATTCGGAACACCCATAATTTGCTATATATTTTAATAGTAATTGTTCAAAATCTTTTGTCTTTGCTTGGAATATCAAAAGTAAAGCAAGACCGAAGTTTTTATCCAAAAAATAAAATTAAAAAAAAATCTTTTAACTGCTTTTTTTACAATCAAAGCTGAAAAGTGTTCCGATTAACCCCATTTTACGGTAATTTATTAAAACACCAAATCTAGTATATTTTATTTCAGTGTTGAGTTGTTCATTTTTTATGGGTCCCTAGCGGTTAGTGTGCGGCATCGAAACCTAATTGGATTTTTAAGACATGGAAATTGCTATGAGCCACAAATCTTTCCACAGTTTGACTCCAAAGTCTTTTTATATATGAAGTACAGAAAGTTTGAACTGATCACCATCATCAGCAACAGTTGACAATCCACTGCTGGATATAGGTTTTTTTCAGCAGCTTCCAATTATTTCTGCTGGTTGTTTTGGATTTCCATTGGATGTCCACCATTTTTCGTAATTCATCGCTCCATCTTGTTTGCAGGCGCTTTCTGGGTCTTTTAATGTCGCGTCGGTACCAGTCTAATTCAGCAACCCTCCATGGGTCCTGTCTTCTCTCAATATGTTCAGCCCACCGCTATTTCAAGCGCTTACTCTTTTCTATTATATCAAAGACTCTCGTCAAACTTCTCACCCAAGAATTTCTTTTTCTATCTCTGTTCGTAATGCCGAGCATGCATCTCTCCATACGTCTTTAGGTCGTCTGTAATCTCTGTACTGCTTTGCTTGTAAGTGTTCACATTTTGGCTCTGTATAAAATTGCAGGCTGATTGATAAATTTGTAGCAAGTTGTTACCACAAGGTTAGCGAAGGTCAGGAATTACTTTGGGCAATCCCATGTCAGATAAATAAAAAAAAGTTGGTTTTTGATGGTATTACTTCTGATCAGGCCCGTCATTTAAGGGGTGGGGGACAGGGAGAGGTCAATTGCCCCCCCCCCCATGACTTTAAGGAATCAATGTATTTACATATAAGTGGGCATAGTTTTTTTTGTTTTATGGTGAAATTGTATTGTGTTTTTGCCCTTTGCCCACCCTGAAAAAAATTGAAATGACAGGCCTGCTTCTGATTTTAATGAAATTTGATACGAAGAACTTGTACGACAAGATAAGTTATTCTGCCAATTTTTAGATTTCTATTTTAAAAATTGTCCAAATTTGGCTGTAAAAAAACGCATAGTGAGCAAAAAAATTGAAAAGAAGTTGTTTGCAATTCACTGTTACTTGTATCTTAATTACAGTAGAATTAAAATTCTAAATTCATCAAAAAGCTATAAAATAGAGCTTTCTATTGCACAATCTTCTTATAACGGATTTAAATTTCAAGGTCATCATTCACTGTGACTTTTGGATTGGAATAGATTAAAACATGCAAATAATATTACTATCTTATTCTAGCATATATAAAAAAAACCTGTTGATTCGGAAAAACATACATATTTCATGAACAATGCTCCAATAAACAAAAAATATAACAGAAATAATGTAAAAATCATTGGAAAATAAGTAAACATTCTTGTTTTTTTTTTTTTTTCATTTTTCCATACCTTACTATTGTTGTGCTAGCCAAATTTTCGGTAAAATCAAAGAATTGTGATAGAGGGACATATTTTTTTTAAAAATTTCCGCACAAATGTGTTTCGAGGCATTCAAGGTCAAAAGTCATGGAGAGCCTTGGAATCTAAATCTGTCAAAGAAACTCATGTGCTATATCAATAGAAAGTTCTATTCTTTAGCTTTGCAATAGGTTTTGAATTTTTATTCTACTAAAATCAAGAAAGAATTTACAGTCGTTTGCAAGTAATCACTTTCCAATTTTTCACCACATTTTGCGTTTTTTACAGGTTTGTAGTTAAGGCAATTTTCAAAAAGGAAATCTAAAAATTGGAAGAATAACTCATTCCCCCTCCCCCCCATATGAATTTTTCATATCAAATTTCATTAAAATCAACAATGGCATGGTCAAAAATACTTTTTGATCTGGATTGCCCAAAAGTTTTTAATTTCACTTAAAATAAAATGAATTTAAAAAATATATTACACTACAAAACATTAAAATATCTCTTTACATCATAAACTATGAGATTAAAATAGCAGTAATTTGAGTAAGTACTATCAAGAAGCAAAAATCCTTGACTGCAGAGTTGTAGGCTAAGTTTTTAAAAAAATTCAAAAAATTTGAAGTATTTCGCTTCAAGGGATTTTACTGTTTTGATGAGACACATAACAGAGTGTACTAATGGCAATGAAAATATTTCAATATGTTGTTATCACAAGAAGTTATGACAGCTTGAATATCGGTAAAATATGACATTTTTCATATTTTTGCCTAATGCAACTGAAAGTACATTTAACTGCCTTAGTAATTAATACATTTTTTTGAAAGTGCTAAAACTTGCCTTTCAAACGATACTCCTTTTGTTGTGACAACTGAAAGGTGCAAGCTGATTTTGGTCCTCAAATGTCCGGTACGCTAAAAAATGCTGAAATTTGCACTTTTTGTGACCTTTATTGACCTTGTGGTAACAACTTGACACAAAGTTATCAATCATGTAAAGTTTGAACTTTCTATACTTCATACATAAAAATAATTTGGAGTCAAACTTTTTTTGGAATGAACTGTGGCTTATAGCAATTTTCATGTCTTTAAAATCTGCTTAATTTTTGCTTCTGCACACTAAGCTTTAGGGCCCATAAAAATGAAAACCTCAACTCTAGAACTAAACCTTCTAGATTTAGTGTTTCAATAAGATAAGTAACAGCTGGTAATTCTTTGAAAAAAATCCAAGATGGCATAAAGCACAGGTGTAACTCTCTCAGATTCTTGCTCTTAATACAAATTTACTTATATAGCATATAAATTAATCAGTGAATCAAATGTGAATGCTAATACAAAAATAAAAAATATAACAAATTTACAAATACAATTGTAAGCAAAAAAAATGCATTAACGTTTCAAAAACTGAAGTAAATTAGAATAATATTCCTTTTGGTTTGAAAATTACCTTTTGATTTGATGACGTAGAAAATACATGTATCAGGTTAGAAATTATTTGAGAAGCACTAGTGCCTGGAGCATAAGGCTGTGATGGAACAGGTGGCAAAGGAGGTTGATTTAAAGGTGACAGAACTGGTGGTGAACAGTCCAACAAACAATAGTGGCACAAAGTAGTTAAGCCTTCTATTATTGTGATCAAAAAGTCTGGAGGCATGATAAATTGATTTTCAGATTGAAATGATTTACGCTCTGTTTTCCTGTAATTATAGATTTTGAACATGACATATAATTACATAGAGAAGCAAAAATAAATAGTACAAAAATAAACAGTTCCATTTGCCTTAAAATTTTCAAAGATCAAATGCATTTTTAAAACAAAAACTAAAGTTCAAAACTAAGACAAAAACTTTTTCCTATATATGTGTCTATATATATAATATGTAACAAAATACTAACACAAAAAATAAGAAAAGCAAATACAAAAACTGAAGGAGGCAAAATAAAGAGAAGTAATTTTAGTAAGGTTGAATCCAGAACTCATCAGCCCTGGGGGATTCAAGAGTGGTCAAAAGACTAAAAAAATTAATTACATGCTAAGAGGATTACTTCTCTCCACCAGGGAGGAAGGGAGGAGACTTCTCTTAATTTTGCCTTCTTCAATTTCGTATTTCTTTTCTTGTTCATTGCGCTAATATTTTGTTACACACACACACACACACATATATATATATATATATATATATAGACACATACATATATACAGGGTGATTCAAAACATTGTACAAATTTCGTGGAGAGTTAGGGAATACGTCAGGAAACCGATTTCACATTGGAAAGTATATCTGCAAATGGCATCTACATGAACAAATTGATAAGTAAAGAGAAACAAGTAAAGAGAAGCAAGTAATGAGGACAAGTAAAGTACAATTAGGTGGTTAGGAATGTAACTTTTATTACAGCAAGATAAATTGCAGGTTCACAGTAGGTGCTCAAAATTGCTACCATTTACGATAACACACAATTCACAGAGCTGTTGCATTGACCGCTGAACATTTTCAAAAATGTCCTGCATTTCAAGGACAGTGCCTACAGTGGCTGCTATTCATGCAACTAGGTCCATTGCACTGTTGTTGGGGGTCTCATGCACAAGGTCTTTCATTGCTAACAAAAAAAGAAATCCATGGCTGCTAAATCAGGTGACCTGGGTCCCACAGCTGTCCACACACAGCGCCCTATGCATACACATGCGTACTTTTGTAGTATGCTTTACTTCCAACTTTCCAACATGACATACGAGGGCTGTCTGAAAAGTTTCTGACCTCGATTTGAAAAGGGCAAAACTTATGAAACAAAGAGAGATGTTCTTATTAAGGAGTCTTTTGGAAACTTGAAACCGTAATTTTGGCTATTTTTAGCTCAAATTGTCTGCGTGACAGCCATACTAGTGAGTTGCTCCAACAGTGTTTTGGAAATGGAAAAAAAATCAAATATCAAGTTCTGATTTGATACTTGTTTTAAAAAGGAAATACACCTGCACAAATTAAAAAGGAGTTGAACTCTGTGTATGGGAACTCTGCATCATCGTCTACAACTGTAAAATTTCGGGCAGCTTGAGTATTCATGGACGCACAGGTCGACCCAAAACTGCTACCACTGATGAACACATTGTTAAAGCTCATCAAATGGTGCTGGATAACGCAGATTGAAGGTGAGATACATAGAAGAAACTATGAATATCCCTAAGGAATGCGCATTAGGGTGGGGCGAAAAATAAAAAGTTTTTCAGATCAACTTCTAATAGTTGCCAAAAGTTGTCTTTGGTGATAGTTAGCTTTTGTGCAAAATTTGAGAAAATTCAGTTAATATCTTCAGGGGGCGCTGCGATTGCAAAGTTTTATCATAGCTTTTATCGGGATTTTATGGTTAAAATATGAAAAACAATGCTGTTAGCTAATCTCATAGCATTTTTTTACTCATAAGATATATTCATGCGTTCAAAGCATATGAAATAACACACAAAAAATATTTTATATGATATAGTTATATTTCAAGCATTTAAAAAGAAACAAAAACGTGAAAAAAAGTGATTTTGTTTAAATATAAATTTATCATATAAAATAATCTTTGTGAGTCCTTTCATATGCTTTCACTGCATGAAAACATCTTTTGAGTAAAAAAAACCGCAAAGAGACTAGCTAAAGGCATTCTTTTTGATATTTTGACATAAAATCCATAACAAAGCTATGATAAAACTTTGCGATCGCAGCGCCCCCTGAAGATATTAACCGATTTTTCTCAAATTTTGCACAAAAGCTAACTATCACTAAAGACAACTTTTGGTAACTATTAGAAGTTGATCTGAAAAACTTTTTATTTTTCGCCCCACCCTAATGCGCATGCCACATTTTAAATGAGAAATTAAGCACGCGGAAGCTGGCTGCACTTTAACTGCCGCGTTTGCTCAATTTGACCAGAAAGGTGTCCGAATGAACATTTGCATGCACTTCTGGCACAATCATTGGTGCCACTCTAAAAAATAACCAAGACTGAAAAGCACTTGGCGTCATTTTGCTACACAAACATGTTAGCGCGTAATATGTCTGATGTTTAATGCACAAATATGTTGCATTTTTGTGTTGTAATTAACTATATAGTAATAAAACCAAATCACAAAATTAAGTAAAATCTAAACTTTCAGAATAGTTGTTTTGAAAAATTTTTTGGAAGGAAACGTAATAACAAAAAACTTACTGTATTTGTTACTGAAGAAAAAAAGCTTCTAATTTTATAGTTCACGTTAAAAGATTCTTGACAGCAAAAATCGTTTCTGGTAAGAGATTCTTGACTAAAAGATACACTGAAAAAAACAGCTTTAACATAATTTACTGAATTAATGTAGCTATGATTGAAATAATTTATTTAATTACTAGTCTTCAAGGTGCAACTAGAGAGAAAGTTATTAAGCAGTTGCTTGATTTTTTTTTTTTTTTTTGAAAAATTTGAATGAGATATTTTTTCAAAGCTTCATTTCATTTTTTCACGAAACAAATTTCCAAATAATACGACATTTTACAAAATACGGAATTCCGTCCTCCAGACGGAATGGCAGCCATGGGCACAATGAACCAGAGTTTTCTGACAACTTATCACTGTGGATGAAACCTGGATTCATCAGTACACTCCAGACACAAAAACGCAGTCAAAACAATGGACTGCAAAGTGAGAACAGCTCCAAAAAAGGCCAAAACAGTTCCTTCTGCAGGAAAAGTGATGCCGGCCACTTTCTGGGATAGCCATGGAGTGATACTCATTGACTACCTTAAAATGGGAAAAGTCATAACAGGAGCATACTATTCTACTCTCCTTGACAAATTGAAGGAGGAAAAAGAAGAAAAATGGTCGCATTTGAAACAGAAAAAAGTTCTTTTTTATCAAGAAAATGCTCCTGCTCACACCTCAGTGGTTTCAATAACCAAAATTCACGAGTTAAGGCTCGAAATCGTTGAACACCCACCCTACTCACCAGACCTGGCCCTAAGCGACCCTTTCTTGGTCCCTAAGCTGAAAGAAGCACTTGGAGGACAAAGATTTTCCTCAAATGAGGAGGTCTTAAACTTTGTCAACAGATTTTTTGAGGTTACATTTTCATCATTACTTTTGGGTGGGTTAAAAGGATGGGCAGGGCCGGCCTTAGCAAATGCGGGGCCCGATTGGAGAACTCTGGAGATCTGGAACCCTTTGCAAAATGATTACATTTAGTTTGAGGCTCAAATGAATGTAACTCCTTTTAAAATAAAAACTTTTTGTTTCGGTATTTTTTACAAGAAAAAAAAATAATAATAAATCAATAGCTTGCTAAAACAAGCCATTACAGACTAACGTTTCTTTCTATTATATGCACCTTCCCTGGCCCTTTCGTTGATGATGAAAAGACTACTTACTATATAACCGTTTCATATATCCGAAAAAGCATGTTGCATTTTTGATTATATTCCCAAGAACTAAATTGTACTAGTGGCAGGCAAATAGTGGGGTATATATGTTTAAAGTTTGGAGAGGGCTAATGGGACCAAGCTTAGAATAATAATTTAGAGGATGGCAGGGTGGAGCGCTCTTCTAGACATTTTTCCTCGTGGAATTTTTAAAATGCAATTCTAAACAATCTTCGGTAATGTCAGAGGAATGGGTGAGAAATTCAGGCTCAAATTCACTCTCCTTTCTAAATATATATTTTAAAATGACATTTGAAGACATTTTAGGCAGCCGCCCAAACGAGATAATATTTTTAAGGGGGAGGGTGGCACTTTGAAAAAAAACTCCAACTCCCCCATCTCTTTGAGGGCTCTTCCCAAAAATTTTAGAAATTATAGTCCTGAAAACGCAGTTTTAGACGTTCTCTTAGAGGACCTTGATATTAGATGGAGGTTTCTTACTAGAAATGCTTTGAAATTGTTGCCTCAAAAACTAATTTTAAGTTACTTTTGGCCAAGTTATGGAAGAAGGAACGGGTACCCGTTCCTTCTCCCATAACTTGGCCAAAAGTTAGTCCCACGTCCAGAAATTTTCCTTGAAAATATTTCAAAATTATCTCTGGTGGCATTAATGGGGATTGGGTGCTCTCTAGCAGAAAATTAAAAAAAAATAAAGGCGCAAAATGGCAATTTTAGGATTTCCCTGGTTTTTTCAAGTGGGTTTGTCTTCTGCCCCTTAGCTCCTTAGGCTTGAGCCCCTTAGCTACCCCGTAGGTGCGCCACTGATAATGAAAAGAATACTTATATAACCGTTTCACTGCGTGAGTGTAAGATTGTATTTAGTAGCGCTAAGGACCTTGAAGTTTGTTGAAAATTGAAGTTCTAAAAGCGCAATTTTAAATGATTTTCGATGTTTTTAGGTGTTTGAAGAATTTTCCCTAAAAAATTTTTAAAAACTGAAACCCAGGAAACGAAAGTTTAGATACTCCTTTTAATAATTTTTGTGGGAAAAGGCTTGGGAGAAGTAAGATTTTAACACGTTTCTTATTTTCAGATGAGGTAGAAAAAAAGGGGGGTGAAAGAAAGGGGAGAAGGGCACGCAGTTAATTGACCAATAATTTATATCGGTTGAAAATTCAAGTTTCTTGATTTCTTTTTGAAAAAAATTAAGATTTTCCCCCAACATTATTTATTTTTGTTCTTAAAATCGCTTAGTTTTAACAAAGCGCATTTTTTTACTTCTCTTCAGTAATAAAGAATATTTAAAGAAAAATCATCAACTCAGCATTCTGTATTGTGGGTCCTAATTCTCTGGTTGCCGTTTTGGTTAGAGCAGTGTTTCACAACTTTTTTGAGCTCATCGCCCTCTTCAAGACGCTGAATGACACTTATCACCCCCCCCCCCCTTCTTCCTCGAAAAAAACATAAGTAAGTGAACATCGATATTATTAAAAATATAAGCAATTTTAACCAATCACTTTCAAACTAAAAATATTAATAAATAAAATACCTTTAATTTTTTTTATTTCACAAAGCGAACTGATAAGCATTTGATGGGTAATATTTAACTAAGATCATCGACGTACATTTCAAAAACAGAAGTACATTTTTTAAGAAATTATTTTCCTTTCTACACTGGAATCTAGGGGAATTAAAATCATTGAAACTAAAAATTTAAAAGAAAATATATTGCAAATCTGAAAATTCATAAAATGGGCAATGAATGACAAAATACTTCCTAAGCTTCAAGGAGGAAGCTCTTGAACTTTAATTAGTTTTTTCCTTAACTTTTGATTAATTGTCTGAACTCTGAACAACCGGTTTCGTACATGTTTACACACAAATTCGGTTCGCCACCCCTTTACTACTAGTGTTTTCTCTTCTAAATACCCATAACCCCCTATCGCCCCTTTAGAATTTACCGCCCCTTTGAGGAGGCTAAAAAACCCCTCAGGGGCTATCGCCCCCCAGGTTGAGAATCACTGGGTTAGAGGGTAACGGGAGAGGAGAGATCTCTACCAAAATTTTAAATCCCTAAAACGCCATTTTAGGCAATTGACCTCGTTGTTAGAGATGTTAGAGAAAAGGCAAGTCTTCGGAAATTTATCAGAATACAGAAACAGAAATTTAATATTCATCCAGAAGCGCTCTGAAACTGAAGTCATAATATTGTAATTTTAAGTTATCTTTGGTGATGGGGAGGGTGAAGGGGAGTGATCTCACCTGGATAGTTTTCGCAACTTCAAGTCTAACAGTAGAATTTTAGGATCTTTTTGGTCTTTGTCAAGGTGGTTATGATGACCTTCTGATTCCGTGCTTCTTTTTAATTAGTTGCCCTCTGAAGTTTGCAGTCGGGGCACGGGTTCCGAATTTCTCCCATAAATCTGGCACTGGAAAGCACCTATCCTTTCGTTACGCCACTCGTGAAAAGATTAAAAATTGCCATCCACCTCTAGCTATGCGGGACGGTTTGCTATAACCTCTCTTACGTTTGCTTTTTTAAGGCAAAAAGCTCAGAAATTAACTTGATTAAGTGTGTTTGTTGATTTTTGGAGAAAATAGGGTCTCATGGGTCCCCTTACATAAACGCCCCTGGAAAACTCATCGGGTGAAAAATGCTCTTATGTTTCCCTTTAACTTACGTGCTTGTACAACTGATATTTTACGTTTCATACTGGCAACTGTAAACATCGGTAGTGTTTTCTTGGAGAACATTTCATTGTTGATTAATTTTAATAATCCCGCCTCCAAATAAATAAGTAAATACCTTAATTGTCCCTTAAATGGGAGACCCCAGTACAATAAGGTCCTGCGAGAGGCCCCTATAGCCATAATATTGAGTGACGATAATCTTTTAGAATTTTGACGTTGAGGCAGGCCGATTATGGTTTTTTTCTTTTTTCTTTCTTTTTTTGACAATAGAGTATAAGTTGCCGTAGGTACGACCCTGGATTTAAGATGTTCAAATCGACAGATGTTTAAATTTTTCTAATAATTTATCTGACAGTAGTAGTTTTGGGAATGTATCTGATAATTTCAATAGAATAATAGAGATGTCAAAAGTTTCAGAAAGTTCTCCTACACCATAAATTGAACTAATCGTAGCAAAATACTTTCAAACAGATTAAACATCAGTTAAATATTGACAATCAGCTTTTCATTTTGGTATAGTTTTTTTTTTTAACATTTACCTAAAGGCGAAAATAATTTGTCGGCGCGGGGCCCCTTGCTCCTATATCATAAATTGAACTAAACGTAGCACTATACTTTCAAACGGATTAAACACCAGGTAAATTTTGCCAATTACCTTCTTATTTTGATATAGTTTTTTTATTACCTAAAGGCAAAAATAATTTGTCGGCACGGGGCCGCTGCTCCTACACCAAAAATTGAACTAAACGTAGCACCACTTTCAAACAGATTAAACATCAGTTAAATATTGCCAAATAGCTTTTGATTTTTATAGTTTTTTTTAAACATTTACCTAAAGGCGAAAATAATTAGTCGGCACGGGGCCCCTTGCTCCTACAGCATAAATTGAACTAAACGTAGCACCATACTTTCAAACAGATTAAACATGAGTTAAATGTTGCCAATTAGCTTTTTATTTTGATATAGTTCTTTTTTCTCATTTACCTAAAGGCAAAAATAATTTGTTGTCGCGGGGCCCCTTGCTAGAGCGGGACCCGATTGGGCAAAATCGGCCCAATCTGCCTAAGACCGGCCCTGAGGATGGGAGCATTACTGGATGATGTGTGTGGACTTAGAAAGAGACTATGTCAAAAAGTAACAGCCAGTTTGGATGATAAAAATATTTTACCTATGTTAGGTCGGAAATCTTTCAGACAGCCCTCGTACATACTTTCCAATGTAAATCGGTTTCATGACGTATTCTCTACCACTCCAAAAAATTTGTATGATAAGTTTTGAATCACCCTGTATATATATATATATATATATATATACATATAAGTATACATATTAGGGTGGGCCGAAAATGTCTTTTTTTTTTCGAGATATGCGGAAAAGGTGCCATGGGGGACACAAAGCACTCACAAAAAATTTGAAATTTTTTGCACAATTTCTTGATCTGCCAAAATCGCCTTGAAGTTTCGGAAAAATGCTAATTTTTGATGTTTTTCGTAAAATTTGTCAAAATTTTTTTTTTAATATTTTCATTGATAGGTGTAACTGAAAAGGTACTATTAGGGGCACTAAGTTCACATAAAAAATTTGAATTATTTCGCTTCATTTCTTGATCAGCCATAAACGCTTGGGGGTTTCAGAAAAATTGCTAAAATTGGACATTACAGCAAAATTTGTGAAATTTTTTTTAAAAATTATTTTCGGTAATGGGGACAGCAAAAAAGGCTCACTATTATCATTAAATTAACATTAAAATTGAATTGTAAATGATATTTATTTAATTTGTCACAAATACGGGGAAAATTCGGAAAAAATGCTTTTTTTTTAAAAAGATCCAATTTATTTATTAATTTTTAAACTTTATAAAAATTCTGTCCAAGTGTTGAGAGACAATTTAGGAGTCTGTGTTAGACAAATGCATAAGTTAATCTCACTCCATACCTTAATTTTATCTTGTTTCGTTTGAAGAAATAAACTTGTATCAAACATTGCTTATGTAACTCCTACTATCAACTGACTTGAGTGAATCGTTCGGAACTGGGATTCCCGTGCACGTGCAGTAGGCGGGGCTAGTTAATGACGCACCAGAGGTGTTGTCTCGTCATGTGCCAGCAGAACCAATCAGTGATGACACGTGTGTAGGGCATTGCTGTGTGTCACATGTTTTACGTCGTTTCAATATGCAAACGTAGCAGGGTATAAAATTGAAGATTCGACTTTCGATCTTCACTTGCTTTTTCGATCAGCCACATAGCGTGTGTCGCATTTTTGAGTTTGTTTCCCCGCTGGAAAGGGGTAAACTTTTATACTTTGTCGGAGCAGTGCTCATTTTTATAATGTTTCAAAATTAACTTAAAAGTTTACCGGTGATATTTTCCCGGATGTTAATATAATCAAAATGTTTTTCTAGTGAATTGGATCGTTGGTCATCGCTTCAAAACTTCGTTGATGTTTATGGGAAAAATAAAGATAAGTTTTGTTTTTAAACGAACTTAGTCATCTTTTCGTATCATTAACTCTGCTGTTAATTATCAGAAATGGGTTTATCCCATTATCAGTCTGAAATGAGAAGTAATTTATCAAATAATCTGCATTTTTATTTTTAAAATTCGTTAGAGTTACAAATTAGTTATTTATTACTATTCAATTAAAAAAATGTGTTAACTGAAAGTGTTTCACAGTTCTCAGCTTATTGCGCATCCAAATATCTTGCAAAATAATCCAGAACTCAACGCGAGGAGGTGGCTGCACGAGTTCCACCAGCCCTCCACCTAAAAATATTATATTCACATTGTTTTGCATTCTTCATGCAACAAAGTCCTTCTTCGAATTAAACGTCGACATTTTTATCCTGGCTGCTTGTATCTTTGCTTTGACGAAGGTGTCTCTGTTCTCATGGCCACATACGTGCATTGCCGCTTCTATCACTACTTTAATTGTTCTTTCCACAGCTTGCGTGTGAGTTGGAAAGCGAACTGAAGCTTCATCTAAAACCAAGCCTGATTCTATGTTTCTCTCAATCACTTCGAATGAAAGATTCTTTGTAATTGGAGGCTTACTAAGATCTGTTGAAAGCCAGTCGATGCAGTCATAGTACTCAGTAGCCATAAAGTTCAGTTTTAGAACCTTAAATGTCTCAGTCTCTTGATCTCTTTCTTCTTTGAAAGGCGGCATTGTTTAATCTTTTTCCATGCCAATATTCTGATTTCTTTGTTTTCGTCTGTCGCCATTGCTAATAGTATATTCTCAGGGTGGCTATATTATGCATTTCTTTGAACCACCGAATGCACTATCGTTAAGTCATCAGAGAGGAAGTTTGAGAGCAGAACTATTTTCCACAAATGTCTCGGTTCATCTGCTCACCCTGGTAGCTTCCTCACTGAGAACCATACTCTGCGCATAAACTCGTATTACGTCATTCTACTCTTAAGCTTCCTCCTTGATGACTTAAAGACGATAGTGTATTCTGTGGTTCAAAGAAATGCATACTATAGTCATCCTGAGAATATACACTGCTCGACATTGAAAATGCAACACCAAGAAGGAGTGGTCAGAAATTGATGAAATTTGGTAAGAAGACAGAGACAGCACGGACCAACAAGTGATATTTATTTCAAAATAAATAAGCAAAATTTAGAGCGAGGACGGCGTCGGCTCAGTAAGAAGTAGGACCACCGCGGACAGCGATGCACGAAGAAACACGTCTAGGCATGGAGTCAATAAGCCTGCGGATGGTGTCCTGAGGGATGGCACTCCATTCCCTTTCAACCATTTGCCACAGTTCGTCCTCTGAACGAGGCAGTGGCAGGTTCTGCAAACGGCGTCCAATCACGTCCCACACATGTTCGATTGGTGACAAGTCAGGAGAGTATGGTGGCCAGGAAAGCATCTGTACACCTCGTAGAGCATGTTGGCTGATTCGAGCACTGTGAGTCCGGGCGTTATCCTGTTGAAAAATTGCATTTGGCAGACCCTGAAGGTAGGGGATTGCCACCGGCCGCAGTACATTATCTACATATCGTTGGGCCGTCATAGTGCCCCGAATACGAACTAGAGGTGATACGGAATTGTATGCAATAGCGCCCCAAACCATTATGCCACGTTGTCGCGCTGTGGGGCGTTCCACAGTTACTGCCGGATTCGATCTTTCTCCACGTCGACGCCACACACGTATGCGATGACTATCGCTGGACAAACAGAAGCGGGATTCATATGAGAACACTACGGTTTGCCATTCTGCCATCCACGTCGCTCTGGTCCGGCACCATTCCAAACGTTGGAGTCTGTGCTGTGAGGTCAATGGCAGTCTTCTTAGCGGGCGCCGTGATTGCAGGCCACGTGCAACCAGTCGACGGGAAATGGTTCTGGTCGACACAGGAACATCCAGGGTACCTTGCACGTGCTGCAGAATCGACGTACAAGTGACTTGCGGGTCCGCCACAGCTTGTCGGTGAATCCGTCGATCCAAGCGGTCTGACGTCACTCTGGCTGCACCTGCACCCCTCAATGTGGCTACATTTCCTCTTTCCAACCATCTCCGACACAGCCGATGCACAGTGCTTGCATCTATGTGGGTATCAGCTGCAATTTGACGTATGGACCAACCTCCCCTTCTCAGTCCGATCACCATACCCCTTGTAAAGTCGTCTATATGCTGGAAGTGTCTTCGTTGAGGACGGCGTGGCATTTCCTCCTATCACACATATCCTTCGAGACAAAAACCAAATTTCTCCGATAATTAGTCTGGCAGAAAAACCAACATGAACATAGCCCACTTTTCAACTTCATTCTCTTATATCTTACTTCACGTGCGTCGGAGAGCTGCGCATTTCATATCATTTGCATAACTCAGTGACGTGCGTCTATGGTAAAATTTGCATGAATTTCTGACCACTCCTTCTTGGTGTTGCATTTTCAATGTCGAGCAGTGTACTATTAGCAATGGCGACAGACGAAAACAAAGAAATCAGAATATTAGCATGGAAAAGGATTAAACAATGCCGCCTTTCAAAGAAGAAAGACATCAGGAGACTGAGACAGTTTAAGGTTCTAAAACTGAACTTTATGGCTACTGAGTACTACGACTGCATCGACTGGCTCTCAACAGATCTTAGTGAGCCTCCAATTACAAAGAATCTTTCATTCGAAGAGATTGAGAGAAACATAGAATCAGGCTTGGTTTTAGATGAAGCTTCAGTCCGCTTTCCAAGTCACACGCAAGCTGTGGAAAGAACAATTAAAGTAGTGATAGAAGCGGCAATGCACGTATGTGGCCATGAGGACAGAGATACCTTCGTCAGAGCAAAGATACAATCCAGGATAAAAATGTCAACGTTTAATTCGAAGAAGGACTTTGTTGCATGAAGAATGCAAAACAATGTGAATATAATATTTTTAGGTGGAGGGCTGGTGGAACTCGTGCAGCCACCTCCTCGCGTTGAGTTCTGGATTATTTTGCAAGATATTTGGATGCGCAATAAGCTGAGAACTGTGAAGCACTTTCAGTTAACACATTTTTTTAATTCAATAGTAATAAATAACTAATTTGTAACTCTAACGAATTTTAAAAATAAAAATGCAGATTATTTGATAAACTACTTCTCATTTCAGACTCCTAAATTGTCTCTCAACACTTGGACGGAATTTTTATAAAGCTTAAAAATTAATAAATAAATTGGATCATTTAAAAAAAAAAGCATTTTTTCCGAATTTTCCCCGTATTTGTGACAAATTAAATAAATATCATTTACAATTCAATTTTAATGTTAATTTAATGATAATAGTGAGCCTTTTTTGCTCTCCCCATTACCGAAAATAATTTTTTAAAAAAATTTCACAAATTTTGCTGTAATATCCAATTTTAGCAATTTTTCTGAAACCCCCAAGCGTTTATGGCTGATCAAGAAATGGAGCAAAATAATTCAAATTTTTTATGTGAACTTAGTGCCCCTAATAGTACCTTTTAAGTTACACCTATCACTGAAAATATTTAAAAAAAAATTTTGACAAATTTTACGAAAAACATCAAAAATTAGCATTTTTCCGAAACTTCAAGGCGATTGCGGCAGATCAAGAAATTGTGCAAAAAATTTCAAATTTTTTGTGAGTGCTTTGTGCCCCCAATGGCACCTTTTCCGCATATCTCGTCATCGAAAAAAAAAAAAAGTCATTTTCGGCCCACCCTAATGCACATTTACCTTCAAATAAAGATTTTCCACAAGTGTTTTTAAACTTTGAGCCATTTGCACATAATTTTTCACATTTTGCGAAAATTGCTAAACATTTGGACACTAGTGTCTATGTACATATCTATATACCCATATAAGGTAAAATTTATGACATAAATTAATCAACACAAAGAAATAAACCTGAGAACATATTTATTTTAATAAAGACATTATTAGGTGAATGAAACATTTGAAGAACAGCTACTACTAAAAACTTTTTGCCAGAATATGAATAAAAAGTATAATAAACAAATAAAAATTATACTATAAATTTAATTCAACATAAAGCGCATTTATGTTAATTTCAGATTAACGAATTTCACAATATAACTAAATTTTAACTTGAAAATTACTTACACTTTTGAAGGTGATACCCAAAACATTAAGGATATTTTTTCCAAATTGACACAAAGTTGATTAACTACTGTCATAATCAGGCGTGGTAGCCATCTTCCCATGAATGGCAGAGCAGAAGTAACTAATGATAACCAATGTATATGAAGGTGAGCCCGATGATCCTGACGCAATGCAGTGAGAACTGCACTCAAAAACATCGCTTGACAAGGAACAGGTACACCTAAAATTCAGTACCTTTTACAACAATGTATGCTTTGTAAAACATGTACAACCTAACATTGATTATGGTAACTAAAAAAATAGATAAAAAAAGAAACAACGTTAAAAAGCACAAATAAAAGATTGAAAGTTTAAAATACAAACATATTTGGGAGGCAACAGCCTCCTTCTTCAGTGCCCAGGAAACAAATGGAATGAAACAAGGTCATGGGAGAGTTTACATGTGAAAAAAGAAAGAAGATGACCCAATTGGATCTAAAAGCATGTGCTGAGGCAAGATTTGATCTATCAGAATATGTAAATTTGAACCCATTGATTAAAATTTGAGAGATGTGCAGAACAGCAAAAAATTCATTAAAAAGATTATTTAAATTTTTGTGAACATAAAAGGCTCTCAGAAAATCCAATTCCTCCAGTAGGTCTGAAAATGATCTTGACTTCCAAAAAAAAAGCCGTTTCACATATCTCGTAAATTTTAATCGATGGGTTAAAATTTACGTATTCCGATATTCAAATCTTGCCTCAGCACATGCTTAGATCTGACTAGTTCATCTTCTTTCTTTTTTAGCATTTAAACTCTCACATGACCTTGTTTCATTCCATTTGCTTGTTGGGCATTGAAGAAGGAGGATGTTGCCTTCAAAACATGTTTGCATTTTAAACTTTTCATCTTTTATCTGTGCTTTTTAACGTTGTTTCTTATTTTATCTATTTTATGCACAAAGCAATCGATTTTTAACTAAAAAGATACATTGATTGTTAAGACAAATAACTTAAAAGATTTAACACTAAAAGTTATCTGATAGCCAATGATGTTACATTTTTCTAGAATAATGTTACAAACATTAGTGACCTAACATAGTGACTCTTAAACAGCATTGTCACAAGATTTAAAAATGTGTTCAAAATCTGAATGATGAAAAATTTTAAATTTTAGCCAGTAACAAAAAATACTTTTGTAAATGTAAGCTTGATAACTACAGAAATTGTACAAATAAAAATGACATTGAATAAAAAAAATGCAGGACTCTCAACACAATTTTAGTTTGTCCCTATGGGGGAAAGAGGCCTTTATCTTAACTAATAATGATAAAAGTTAGGGATACACTGATTAATTGGCTATATTCAGTCAATTTGACAAATAATCATTTTTAACCAATTAAGTAGCTGATAAATCATTTTTTAAGTAAAATTATTTTTGATTAAAACAAGCAACTATGTTAGTGAATTTATTACACCAAGTGTTATTGACACTGAATTCTCAATGCTCTTTTTACTACTTTATTGCATGTACTGAAATAAATTTTACAGTAGCAAAAGATTCGTATTTTCATATTTTAATACAGTTCATCTTTTTAGTTACTAAAGATGTACCTTAAAATGCCAATTAAGCACCTCAAATTAAACAAATCTCGGTCTGTCAAGACTCGGATTTTCGAGACTCAACTGTACTTTTAATAATATCTTTGCTCATTAGAGGGAGGGGCAATAGGTGTCACTCTACCCTTAACCGGGCTTGATGAACCAAAACTGGTTGGAAACCACTGGTTTATAGTGTTGATTATTTTAAGAGAATACACAGGTCTGTATGTATTTTTTTTTAATGTTGAATTTATAAACATAAGTTACATTTACATTTCAAACTGATCTTATTGAAACTTCCTTGTAGTGTGAAAAAGATAAAAGCATGTATGCTACTGGTGCCCCTGCCCCCTACATTGTGCTTCTTTCACTTAAATTTACTGATTCTTGCCGTCCATTGTTAATATCATAGTAGGGAAAGGTGAAAATCACATATTTATACCTGGTTGATATTTTGATGACAATTGATTGTTTGTTTTTGCATTCTTTTTCTCAGTAACAGCATCTACAGTTTTAGACCCACAAGTGGTGACATCTTTTTCTACAGCATTTTGAGCAATAACTTTATCTTCAAGAACAATTAATGTAGCCATCAATCTCAGTAAATGAACCTATAAATTAAACTGTAATAAATATCTATTGATAATTTCATTACATTATAAGTACTAATCATTTCTTTCTCAACAATCAGTTATAACAAGTTTTTTCACTCTAGAATGAATACTTAACTACAGAAAACTCCACTTACATATATCTTTTTCAGAAAATTGGAATTTTGTTTGAAAACTAAATACAGTAAACTCCTGATTATCAATGGTCTTCTAAACTTTCCATTTTTCTTCCGTCAGCAATGATCAACATAATGTAGAAAAATGCCCTAATTTTAAGTTAACAAGAGCAAAATATTTTTGATATTGCTATTTCTTTATTCCCCTTCCTTTCAATGACATACAACTTCACAAAGTTACCAAAACCTGAATTTTAGATCTACACTACTAAGGCACCTAAACAAGTGATCAAACTCTTCCTATGACATCAAACCTTCTAAGGTCACCCAAAACCTGACAAATTAGAGCCTGATTTTGAAATCTACACTTTTTACTGCTTTAGATTTACTTACTACACCAAAGGATGTAGCTACAGGGCGAGTCCAGGGAGTCTGGACCCCTCTTCCCTCCTCTATGGATGACAAAATTTCCTCAATTGCTGCACCTAGTATCAACAAAATTTCGCCCAATGAAAATGCATTTAAAAAAAAATACCTGAAATATTCCCAACAATTGGTAGTTTTCGCACAGTCCATCTCAGTTCAAAACACTAGAACCTCAATGGGGATGTTGACGATAATTGAATTCTACCATTTGCTGCTGTCTTTGCTTTCCAGGGAGTACTTTTGTTCTCCCTGGTGAGTTCTCCCATTGGAGTGGTGAGTTTTGTAGACTGTAGGTAGTTTCTCATATTTTAATTATTATTGCCTATTTTTAGATAACAATAGAAGAGATTTTTTGAAGCACATAGGTTTAAATGTAAATTTTGCAATTACTTTCTCATACTATTTACTATAAAAAACTTTAAATAATCAGTAAAAATACTTTAACCCTTTAAGCAGTCAATTATTTTACCAGAAATGCGTCCAAAAAAGGCATATTTTTTTATTGCATATAGTTAAGTACCATACTTAACAGAATAAGAATATAAAGAATGTTTATTTTTTTTTTTTTCGTTTTCAATGCTTTTACAATATTTTTTATTTTACAATTTTGGTCACAAAATCCCGAAATATTTGCTTTCTTCAAGTACATTCTGCATGCAGTAATGAATGGTTTACAAATTATGCAAAAATTTCTCTCACACTTACTGTGAATTTTGAGGTTTACAATTTTCCGAACAGTTCAGGAAAACCAGAAAAGGAAATCTGAAAATATCGACGCCCGTACGCCGTACGGGCAAACCAGATGAGGCCAATTTCGGGTAGCACATACACTGTACGGGCAAACCGCTTAAAGGGTTAAGTGAATGTCATAATTTTAAGGATACTTTATTCTGTGTGACTTTAAATTAAATAACGATCTCTTAAATTGTATGTATAAATAGAAATATAAAAAAGCATTTACATATTTTTGCTTTATTGAATCAAAACTGTTTGAAATAGACATGATTCATATAAGCAGCAATAAGAGTATTTCTTTTTTTCCATTATATTATTACTTTTCTTTAATAAAAATAATAAGTGTTCATACACAGTTCACATTATATACGAATAATAAAACTATATTATTCAATGCTCATCAATAAAATATATAAGAGAACAATTTAAAAGAAATAAATAAATCTTACCTGAAAAGTATCCTGAAAATCATTAGAAGGATACTTAATTTCATTCTTAGCAACAGATGGTTTTTCATTAAATTCCACGATAGTTTCTGTGAAAGTAATAGATTTTTCTTCAAGAGATAGTACTTTCAATTGGGAATCATAAACACTAGCTGCAAGACAGTGCAACAAAGTTTTTTGAACTTTAGTTCTATGCAAAAGATCAATCAAGTAGGAAGCAAAACATTTTCCACTGTCCTTCACAATTCCAACTAACTCTGAAAAGACTAAAGTAAGAACTTCCATACAAAGTAATCGAACATTTCTATTCCCCAATACTTCATCTTCAGTCAATCTAACCTGAGGAAAATTTGGATAGTGACTTCGTACATGATATAAGCATGTTGCAACAATGACTTCAACATAAGTGTTGCTCCTGAACATGGTTGTTGCCTCAGCTGTCAATTCACCGTGAAAATTATTACCAAACACAGATTTCCGATGACGAGCCAATAACAGTTGTAACTGCTGCCCTCTTAAACTCAATGAATTGCTTATATTTGAAGTCGCCATACTACACAAAGCAATTCTTGGATTAGTCAGTATAATTGCTTTGAGAGAATATAAAGCATACAAAGTTTTTTTAGAATCGTACACTTGACAGTACAACAGAATATATGTGTGCAATGGATGAACACTCATTTGGGCTACTTTACTGTAATCTGAACCCTTTTTATAGGAAGAATTTAAATCACATGAGTTTGAAAAGCCATAATCAAGGTAGTCATCATTCAGAGAAAAATCACCAGAAGAAAGATACTCCTTTTCATGATTTTCAGAGCTTACTACTTGAGTAACAATTTCATCTAAAAGTGATAAAACAGTATTCTCAATGGATAATTCATAGTTAGCGGAATCATCATTTTCACACACATCTTCATCAAATGAACTTTTTCTAAAATTCTCCATGCGTTTGGCTTGGGATAAATCAGATGATGCAAAAGTAGCATAGTCTAAATGAGAATCACTTACAAGAGATGACAGAGATCCAAAGGGATTAACAAAAACAGAGATTGGTAATTTCAGATCACGCTCATGACTAGAGGGAAGTTCAAAGTCTTGTAACATAGAATTATGAGTTATAACAGTAGAACCTTTATTCGAATCTGCATTAATAACGGAAGTTAAAGCTAAAATTTTCTTTTCAGGGCTTGGTTGTTGCGATGTTGGATGACTGTCGTCACTTATATGATATATAACATGACCAGAAACACTACTTATAGCATAAACTTTTGCTTCAACATCATCATGATAAGAACTATCTTTATCATCAGATATTATGATTTTTTTAGGGCAGTGAACATTAACATGTTGCACAGACACTCTTGCAGAGTCAGGATGAAGAAGAACTAGTAAGATTGGCTCTAGAATTCTGGCAACATCGCCGCGCTGCAGTGAATGATTTAACCAAGCTTGTGATATTGCTTTTTGAGGTCCAGTTTCCTTACCCAGGTTGTCTAACATCAGAAACAAACACCTAAATAAAATCAGAATGTTAAAAATCGACTATAACAAAACACTTTTCTTTTTAATTTACAAAATGAAAATCATACATAACATATATTCTAAACATGCAGGCAATTACAAAAGATTTTTGGATAAAAAATTCTTCCGTTTCACTCCTCCATGTAGAACCAAAATGTAACATCAAGAATTTAAATTTGTTTTTAGAATTTTAATTAAAAAATTCTCTAGGGGAGAGTCCCCTTCCCCCATGTGATAACAGATCGTCTAAAATTTGGCACTTTTGAAAAATTACAAGGAGAGATTCCTTGAACACCATCTGATCCCCTAACATTACCAAAGTTGGCACACAATCGCTTTCAAGATACCCATTTTTAATAATTTTCGAAGGAAGGCCCCTGAATCTCTCATAATCGAAGATAGCCTAAAATTATGTACAGTCGAATCTCGATAACTTAAAGTCATATAACTTTAATAATCCTTTTTCTTGAAGGTTTCATTGGGTCCCAAATTCTTGATTTGCTGTGGGAACTTCTTGCAACTCGAGCTACCAATACTTCAAAGCTTGTAGCTCGTCCCTTGGGACTTCCAGTTATAGAGACTTGACTGTATTTTGACTTCAATCTCAAAACTTTTTCACGTAAAAATTCAAAACTCATTTTACTCCACTAGGGTCATGAAAAAAGCCTACAACTACGTTTTTAAGACTTCAATTTTAAAAAATTTCAGGAGAAGAGAAATGATTTTTTTCTTTTTCTACCTTCCAACGTCATCGAAGATCGTTTAAAGCTTCGTTTTCGAAACTTCAGTATCAAGTTAAGTTCAGGGAGAGTTTTTCAATCGCATCGTTTCCCTTAAAGTGAAAAAGATGTCTAACAATCACTTATTTAATACAATAATTTTGGACAATTTCCAAGGGAATGTCTCAGAATCTTTGACTACCAAAAATCATCTAAAACTACATAATTTGGACTTCAATTTCAAAACTTTTAAAGTGAAAAGCTCCAAACTCAAATTCTTCCTATAACGTCATAAAAATGGATTACAACTGCAATTTTATCACTTGAATTTCTAAAAATTTCTGGAGAAGAGCCATGAATTCTTTTTTTCTACCTTCGAATGTCATTGAAAATCATCTAAAGCTGCTGGTTTCGGAATTTCAATAGTGAAACATTTCTGGGGAAGAATTCTGAACTGCATGCCTTCTCCCAACTTCATCAAAGGTGGATTCCAATGGTATTTTTAGGAAATGCTTATCAAAAATTTTCTGGGGAACAGTCCTTGAATCCGTTTTTCCCAGGCATCATTGAAGATCTCCTAAAATTGTGTTAATGACTTCTAAAAATTGAAGAAATTAAATCATTTTTTTTTTCATCCCATTACCCGTCTCTGCAATTTTGTCAAGACGAAAGGTCTTGCACCCATGCCCACTATTTCTCTTCACATCAGCAAACATGACCAACAATCATGTTGCTAAGTTTTCAATTTCAAAAAATTTGCCGAAGAAGAGCCTACAAACACTCCTTCTCCCTTATACCACTAAAGATTGTTGAACATTGGGTTTTTACAAGCAAAATTTTTGAGAGAGAATGCGCAAACACACCTAGTTATAGGCGAATATTAAACAGCTTAATCAACTATTGAATTTTATCAGTGATTTCACATTTTGAATTAATTATTCTTCCTGCTTGATATTGCAACTTTTCTTGTACCATTCAGGATCTAAATAACTAATGAAATAAACCTTAGAGTCATGGAATAAATCAAAAGTTGAAGGATTGGATTTGATTATAGATCCAAAATATTGGTAGAAATTCTTCTTCCTCTTTTTTTAATTTTTTTGATGTTTCAATTTTTTATGCTTTGCTCAAAACACTTTTACTGTCACTTAAACTCTTTTAATAATATGTATTATTCAAAAAAAAAAAAAAAGCTTAAGTTCTTTCACTTTTTTTCCCATTAGACAACACTCCCTCCCTCCATATAATGTACTATCCATTTGCCCCTCCTAAACTGATAGTTTCGATCTGCCACTGGTATATAAGCCTATCTAATTTCTAAAATCATTATAATATTATTACTGAAGTTGTCAAGCATAATTTACAACACCAACAATATTTTACAAAAGTTTGCAACTACGATAGATTCTCGGATATAAACTAAACTTGTCTAACCTGTCAAAAACTCTAGTCATTGTAGACGGAGTAGACTTCAAACTCAAATCTCGAGTAAGATGCCATAAAACGCTAAATTTCTTTTGTGCTTCAACTTGGAACTGAAAAAATAAATAAATAAATAATAAAACTTTTCTTAATGCATTGGTTGTTTCATATAGATTTTATAATAAAATTTTGATTAAACTACTACTATCTTTGTGTTTATTTATTAATTAACATTCAATAGAAAACTCATTTCTTGATTTAGAGGAAATATAAATGAATCATGAGAAGTCAACAAAGGTATAGGAGGGCTATTTAATAACCTTTACTACTGTTCAGCATTATTCTTGTATAATTTTAAATCGACAGAACCTACGTTACTCGCATGAAATCACAACTCAATAAACCAACAATTTTTACTTAAGACTAAGTTTTCAACCTGTAGATCTACATTCCGATTTGGCATCAAAGCATTTTCCATGGGGGTTCCCATAAATATTTATAAAATTTTTTGCATATTAACAGCTTTATAACAAAAAGAACTTTTGCAAGCCATAAAATTTTAAATCATAAGAATTATTCCGTAAATAGAGACAAATTATTTAATAAACAATTTAGAGTGTTGCTTATTTCTTATTTTATAACCACTTCCCTTTAAGATGATTTTAACAAAAATTTAGGCGCACAAAGTATTACATGATTTATATATATATATATTTTTTTAATTACACAAAAATATATTTAAAATGTTTTCTACATAAAGTATCATCAACTTCTTAGTAAATAATTTAAAAATAAGAACTTTTTACCTTAAATAATTTTTTTAATGTTGTTGAGCTAAACAGAAACTAATCATGTATAATTTAACACAAATAGAAATACAAATGTGACAACCAGTAACTAGCTCTGGGCCCAGTTAGACTGGTCCTAGTCTATCAAACTTCTAAAAAAGGACAGAAGAATCTTCTTAGATTTGTTTGAAATAGATATATTGATAAACTGAAGTATCTTATTGGCTTTCTTACTAGCTATGCTGCACTGAATTTGAAATCCTGATTTATTAAGACACCCAGATCAATAACATTTTCTTCCTTACTAATGACTGAACCTGGTAAAAAATAACTTGTACACTAAATTTCATGCTTGAAATGTAGCATTTGACAATACCCAAAATTAACTGCCATACCTTCAGTAGTGTACATAGGCTAAGGTGTGCCCCCCTGCAAGATTTGTAAGTGCTTCCCCCACCCCCTACTAAATTATTGAAAAAAAATTTCCCATGTTACTCATAATGCTATTTTTCTGAGTTTTGCGCCCTCAAACTTTGTGCAACCCCTGCTCCATAGGGGCTGCCGGGGGCGCTATGTACACCATTGCATGGTGTCCTACTTGTGTCAAATGTTGACATTGAGTTATCCTTAAAAGCACTGGTGAAAAGTTATTTAGATCATTTGCAACAGCCCTATCATTTTGAATTACAGTGCGTTTCAAAATGATAGGTCCACCAGTAAAAACGAAAGTTATGCTGGTAAAAAAGGTTGTATTGTGTACAAAGTACTATTTTATAAACTACAATACTTCATTCAATGTAAAATAGCTCATAAATAATTTACAAATAATTGGAATAATGAGGGAAACTAAAAGTAGATGAAACAGCTATTTCAAAAAGATAGGTCCACTGAACCAAGCATCAAATGAACGTTGAATTAATAAGAAATTTTTCTGATTTTTTTTTTTCCTGAATAAGCTCATAAATCCTATTTGGCATGGTTTCTACAAGTTTTTGCAAACAATTTGTCCTGATTTTCGACCATTCGGAGGAAATAGCCCTTTTAAACTCTGCAGTACTTTTGTACTGCCTTCCGCCTGCATGCACCGCTCTTGCGAGTATACCTCACATGTTTTCTACTGGATTCAGGTCGGGGCTGCATTGTGGCTAATCGATAATATGTAAAATATTATCTAGGAACCATTTAAAAGTGGACTTTGCAGAGTGCAGAGGAGCATTGTCTGGTTGGAACATGAAGAATGGGCCCCCAATGGGTTCTGATTGTGGAAGAAAATATTGTGCAAACAGCATTCAAACGATTGTCTACAAATGCTATATCAGTTTTTCCTGTCCCTCTGAATCGGGCACACACCATAACGGAACCACCATCAGCTTGCCTCTTCGAGAATATCTGTCTATCGTTACGCAGATCGTGCCAGTAATAATGCCAACCATCTGGACCATCTAGGTTGAATTCCTTTTTATCACTGAATATCACACGATGCCTATCTTGTTTCCAGGACATCACTTCCTGCGCGAATTTCAATCTCTTTTCTTTGTGCTTTTTAGTCAATTTCGGAGCCGCTTTCCTTTTCCCGTAAACTAAATTGCAGAACTTCTTTACCGCTCTGTGGACTGCATATTTTGATATTGAAGGGTTTAGTTGTTTGGCCAAAGTGGATATGCTCATTATTTCCAGATTTTAGGTCCCTTACGATAGTGCTTTGTTGTCAGGGTGTCACTTTTGATGGGCGTCCAGATGATTTTTACTGCTATAAGCATTTCTAAATAGCAAAAAATTGTTTGCAACACTTTGCGATCTGTTTAAAAGCTTACTTATTTCTCTACTCGATTTTCCAGACTGTTTAAATGCATCAATTTTCCCCTGCTCAACCAGCGAAAGACTGCAATGACAACCCGTTTTGTTTGACTACAAAGTGATGTTCAAATCTGTTTAAATACCTCCACAGCAGCCAGCATAATCCCGTAGTAAGACTAAGCAACGATACTTATGCAAATTTTTGGAAATTAACGTGGTTGGGGCAAAATTAATGAAGGGGGACCTATCTTTTTGAAACGGTCTGATTTTTTTTTTTTTTTTTTTTTTTGCATCAAATAAGAAGGAATGATTTATTTTTAAGAAATTTCATCAAACATAGTTATAACAATTACAGATATATAATCACTATCAAAAAAAGGGATTTTTATTCTCAATTAAGAGTCAAAATTTTGAAAAAACAGGGTGGACCTATCATTTTGAGACGCACTGTAAATTTCCATGCGCATCTACCAATGACCCAATTTGACTATTTTGAAATTTAACTAGAGTTAGTATAACAAACAACCTCTCAAGATTCCTGTTAACATTCTCTGCTTGTGTTTGCTCCAGTTTTCTTTTCTGAATCCATACCAAATACTTAAAAATCTGCCTTGCCTTACACTAGATACTGGAGCCTATCTGCACAGTGACTAATTTCTTTCAACTGATGACAAGAGGCTTGCTTAAAATTTAGAGCTATTTAAGTGTCTCTGTAGAATCATGTGGGCCATATTTTATTATTAGCACTTTTTTCTCCTAAGAAACATAATCCCCAAACATTTCACTAGTTTTTCTTTAAACTCTGTCCACTGCAGATCAGTATCACTAGTTTTCAATCCTGACAAAAAAAAACACACACACACACTTTCAAACTGCCTAAGTGCAACAAATTCAGTATTCCTGAAATTGGGCACAAGACGAAAATTTTCAAAATTTTGTGCATTTCAAATTTATCTTCGAACCTTTACTGCTGAGGTCACTCTCTCTAATATGATCCCCTACACACCACTTTTGAACAGAACTTTCCATGTCACAGAAATTAGATCAAATTGTTAGCTTTCATTCTTTATGACAGAGAATGGAGAAAACTAACAATTTAGGGCCCAAAAGAGAGCAAATAATCAAGATCACAAAAACTGATAATCATTTATTATAAGATAGTTAAATAATGATAATAAATTGAATAAATTATAAGTTTATTTAAAAATGAAGAAAAATATTTCAGTGAAGTTATAAATGTTAACAATAGTTTGCTAGATAGGACTCCAGAATCTAATAATGTGACACAGCTTCACAACATTTGAAGGATATTTAACATTCATTAAAAGAGTATACTAACATGAATGCATAAAGTAGCTCAGTTCCATTATGAGCCTACTGCTAGTCAGTTATTTTTTGATAATAGTAACAAATTGCAGCATAATTAAATGATCACAATTAATTAAACCATAAATAAAAACCAAAAATTTTTTGTTTTCATTTGGATTTAATTATCTGTTGCCTGTAAGGAATTATATAACTTAATCACATTTAGTTGAACTTTAAATATTGATCAAATAAGTAAAAACTGAAATTTATATTTAAGACAGTTATAGTACTAGTTTTGTAGACAAAAGCTCAACAAAAATCACTGCAAAAATTATATTATGACAAAACTACTATTGGAAAAATACCATTTCATCTCCTGATGCCATTGATCTGCATATAACATCCTCACACACAGAACTTGCAGAAGATAAATTATGCACTTGCTGTAATAATTCTGTTCCTCGTAAGCAGAAGTTGGGCCTTTCATCTCCAACGTAGTTCCATAATTTTTTTGCAGCAATTCCAAACAAAATTGTATCAGATGAAAGGAATTCAAGTTGAGAAAAACTCACAGCAGGAGTTAAAGCAACTAAAACAACAGTAGGTGAGCTTGCAGGTGATCCAGAACTGGGAGCTGTTGTTGTCACAGAGGCAACTTCATTTATTTCGTTGTTATGGAGAACTGATTTAGTTAAGGTAATAAGGTCAAATAGTGTTGACGTTGCAATAAAGAATATTTCCTCCAAATTCGAAAAACATGATAAAATAATTATCAGTTTTAACCACTCTGGTATGAAAGATGATCTGGCTAAAAAGAAAAGAAAATTATCTAAGAAAGAATCAATAAGTTGAGGGGTGGCACACAGCATTGCATCAGTACTCTAAAATACAACAACAGAAAAGATTAATTCTTAAAATAAATGTCTGTTACTTACGTGCTCTCAAATGTTCATCATATAAGATTTTTGAATTGGTGTAAAAAGTGGGAAATGATGACAATTCAATGAGAAGATTACACAGTTTTTCAAAAGCTTGACAAAAAGAAGCATCTGAGTTGATGTTCAAAACTTCATTGTGTCTAGCAACAATCCGCTTAGAGGAACTATCAAGAACTTCCTTTTTGAACTCTTTTATTTCCTCATCTGAAAAATGTTCACACTTCATCTGCAAGCATTGGTTTAGCAATTTGTCAAGATTCTTTTCTCTTTGTACTTTATCATCTTGTTCTGGTAACACTAAAGATTCATAACAACTTAAAGATTTTGGAACATCAAGGATCAGTTTTTCTTTCAAAAATGTTACAAATAGAATTTTATATTTTTCAACACACAGATTAATATTACTGTTAATATCACTGGAATTTTTCTCATTTTCACAACAGTCATCAAACTTAAACCTTAGAATCTGGTCTTTAATTGAAAATTCAAAAGATTTTAAAGCTTCTTTTAATACATCATTCTCTTTCGCACTTATGTGACAAAATTTGGAAAAATTATTTTCTTTCCCAGCTTCTTTTATATGTTCTTGGTTACTATTTTTTCTGGACTCTGAAACATCTTTAGCTGTAGAATTAATCAATGGGGGTTGAACCTTTGACAGAAGTTTTGAACACAATTGAACCGCCACAGATATATCACAGACTGAGAGGGATTTGCAATATTTCGAAATAACATCAAAAATATGACACAAAAGTTTAGGAAGATATTCTGTACGAGCTTCTAAATAAGTTTCCTGCAATAAATTTTAAAATTTTAAACAACTGCACACATAAGTATATTCAACACAAGTGTATTTAGGAAGCCTAACAGAAGTTTCAAACTAAGAATATTTGCTTCTACAGTACAGAACCTTTTATCCGGAATCTAAAAACAGGGAAATTAGAAAACCAGGAACTTTAGGCTTGAATTCCGTCATTTTATAAAAATACATATTTTCGGCAATTTAAAAAAAAAATAAGTATTTTTTTAATAATTAAAATATGCCTGTTTCTTCATAAATACCCTTTTTTTGAGGATAATTTGGGAAACTTAGTACAAAAACGAACTTAAAATTTAAGGGTCATCTTAAACCAGGGGCAAAATCACAAAATATTTTCCCAAATGAAATTTCAAAAGGACAGTCAGAAATCTGACGTTTTCCCTAGTTTAATACAACTGAACACTAAATAAATAGGTACTGCCTCATTCTAATGCAATGTTTTGCTAAATGACTTTCAATTAAAGTCATTTAAAACATGGGTGATCATGTAAAAAGTGCGAGAAATGTTAAATACCAGATTCGCAAGCTTTCCGATACTTGATAGAGTAGAATCTAGAGATCATTAAACAAATGATTGTAATAAGGCTGCAATAACTTCAAAAGAAAAAATTCCTTTTGATGTTAGTTCAATGCAAAAGCGTAAATTAATAACTATCATAATACCAAAAATGATACCTTTAACAAAAAAAAAAGTGTCCATGAAAACAAACTCTATTCATACACTAGTATAAAAAATTGCACATCTACATAAACATGTGTCTTACCCTTTATTTTCTTTTTAATAAAATTTTCGAATAATGCAGTGATGTTTCTTTTTTAAGGTCTTGAGAATGTTTTAAATTTTAATTCTTTTAAATTACTCTTCTATTTAATGTTGTTTTAGTATTTTGAGATTTAAAAGCACTTCTGAATGAAGTTCTTAGTATTTTAAGATGTATTAATATCTATCATTGTAATTTGTGTTTTATAACCAATCAACAAAAGCATTTTTCGCGATCCAGAAAACCGGGAAATTCAGATATCTGGGATAACGATGGCCTCAAATATCCCGGATAATTGGTTCTCTACTGCACAAATAATGAAAAAATAGCAATAAAAGTAAAGGAAAAAACAAAAATTAACCTATTATTTCAAGTTTTTTTTTAAATATTTAAGCAAACTGAACAGCAATGGAAAAACCGCAACAAATAATGAATATGAAAATTGATAATTTTCTTCAGAAAATATGTTAGAATTTATTTTATCCAACAAAAAAAAAACATGCCTTGCTGACCACAGTAGAATATTTTCTACAACTATCTGCTACAGGTTATGTTGTACCCACTACTTATCACAATATTTCATACTTTGGCTAAAATTTTATACTTCTAATTTCAATGCTTTTCAGCAGCTGCATAGGTCATTTTATATGAAAAAAAAAGAAATGTTATTACCTAAATGTTATTATTACATACAATGGTGTGCAAAAATTAAAGATGATGCAGTTTTTTTTTTTTTTGTAAAACTTTGCACCATATTACTGTCTATTTTCAACTAACATATTTTCTTTGTCTGAAAGAATAGAAAATGTAACCAAAGGAAATGTGAGAAAGGGAACTTTAGAGCAATAGGGTAGTTGTGACCTACTGAATATCCCTTTTTTAACTACTAGATATTGTTAAGAGGCTTACAAAACACAAAAATTCACCATTGCCGAATTTTAAAACACAACGGTTGATTCTTAATGATTTTTTTAAAAACCCACGCGCAAAAAAAGCGCGCCTTGAAACCGAAACCCGTGACGTCACAGGGCTGTAACTTTCAGCCTTTCATCCATAAAAATTGGATTTTTGCTACATTATCGTTTCATTGCGGGATTTTCTCCTTCCGTAGTCAATACCTTAAAGTCTACTAATTCACTATTTAAAACTGGATTTATCAAAGAGCACTCCAATACCCTGCTAGGGGTGATTGTTTTGATATTTTTTGGCGAAATCCGTAGTCAAATTTTTAAAACGCATCACTTGGCGAGAAAAAAAACTTACGGCAGTGGAGAGCGAACAACAGTGCGGAAGCCGGAGAAACCGGTTTCTCGAGCTCCTCGCACTAAAGCTTCTCGCTCTTTCTTCGCCTTAGTGGAAAGTTCAAAAGCGCCAACGTCACAACCGTCAAGCCCAGTGACGTCACAACCGCTTGAAATTTAAAAATTATTTAAAAAAAAACTACTTGTCGCAGCGCAAAAATTTTTTCGCCGTTGATGTTCATGTCTGTTGCTCTATCATATAAAAATAAAATTGAAAAATCGAAAACTACCCTATTGATGAACTTAAACTTAAAAATAAAATATATAAATTAATTAAATCAATTAGTTTATTAGATTAAATATATTTTAAAACATCTGAGAAAAAAATTCATAATTTTAGTAGTGCTGTTTTTTATAAGCTCTTAAACTCATTTAGGTGATACTCTCCAGAAGGATATAACTGGATGTAAGCAACCCTTCCTCCCTAGGTGATGATACAGGGTTTGATAGATAAAACATAACTTAAAATATTGCGCAAAACTTCAGAAAAGAAACTTTTCATAAACTGCTAAATATATTTTGGGTGTTGCCTTTCAGAAGGGAGTCATCCTGTGCAAACAAGCCCCCCCCCCCCCTGAGTGATTCTACTTAGTTTCATAGATTATGTACAACCAGGCCCATCATTTAGGTGATCAGGAGAGTTAATCCCTCCTCTTGAAGCAAAAAAAAGTTTGGACTTGAAAGCAGGGTGTTAATGATTTAAATCAGTTAATTTAAATCAATGATTAAAATCGCAATTTAAATCAATTGATTTTTTTAATTATTGATTTAAATCACTTTTTATTTTAATCCTTATAAAATATTATTTTGGCCATTTTCTTTTAGAGCTTTGATTTCCATCTAATAAATCGAAAAGTAATCCTACTCATCCCCTTCCACAGATGGTGGAAGGTTGCAGTCCAAGTAATACATATGCAGTTGGTGCAATTTGTTTTGTCTAATATGTGAAATAAAGAAAATACATGCAGCTGCAGGACAGGTGTTGCAAAGAGTGAATTGAGGGGGGGGGGACATGATAGGATGTGTGTGATATAGTTTCAGTAAAAGAAAAAACAAAAACTAGACAGAAGATGAGTTTTCCATGCCTTGCATTAGCAACTTGGGGGAAAGAAATAAAATGCATTTTGAGTTTGGCTTGTTGGATATTAGGTAATAAACTACTGTCAGGTATCTATTTGTAGTAGAACAAAATCGTAAATGACCCCTAAAATTCTCCCAAAATTTTGAAAAAGTCAACTGCGAGCCCTGTACTTGTCTCACCGAAAAAAAACATCATCAGCTGGTTATTTCCCATCTCAACAATTTAACAGTTGTTGAATTTCTCAATTTTTCTTTTCTTTATTTTCATTACAGCTGAAAAAGTCATATTTAATTCGAAAAATTTTTGCAGATAAATTTTTCATTGTACTTCTCATTTTATTAACATTTCAGGCAATGCTGCTTAATGTCTTTATTCTCTTTAATTTTTCTGAAAAGTGTTTCATAATTTTGTCAATATTAAAAGTGATTAGAATCATATGCATTATTTGCATTTAATCCGGTTTTACGTCATAGTTTTTTGGTGAAGATTGACTTCAAAGGTGTTTTTGTACTTTTTAAAAACTTATAGGTAAGTCGTTCATAAATGTAAATTAATAAATAAATGAAGTTTCTATTTTTTTAAACAAAAAAATCCGATTTAAATAAAAAAATCAGATTTTTTTTTCATTTTTTAAAAAAAATCATTGATTTTTTACACCCTGCTTAAAAGTATTAAAAGACAACAAGAAACATGATTTTATTTATCATTATAAGAACACATAATGTAAAGGAACTTTTAAAAATGGCCTGTTTTGCAATTGCCATAAAATTGTTGGCTGTACTACAAAAGGGGGCCCTGTACCTAAAAAAAATTAAGGATCTGTTAAGTCTGAATGCAGCCCTGCGTAAAAAGGGTGTGGTTCTCTTTATGATTTTATTTAATTTGCATTGAGTGCAACCTTGACCCAGCCTGGAAAATTGAAAATGATGAGCCTAACTTGGCTGTTCCATATTTTATTTTTAAGCGCACTATGCATCTCTTGCCAGTATTACGTAGAATGCTTTCATAAGTTGTATTTCCCATTTAATGCAAATTTGCTAACATAAAATTTCCCTGTACCACACAAGTAAAAAAACTATGGGTTCTGAGAGGTGTATGCATTTTATGTGAACATGCAAGAACTTTTCAGGGAGGGAGAAACATGAATTACTGTCCCAGGTGACACCCCTACTAGGCAGGCCACTGCATTATACTAAGTAAAAAATAAATGAAATCCAAATAAAATTATTCAAAATATAACTAACTAAACAGTTAAAAACAACCAGAATTTCATTGAACATTCAACAATTCAAGATTGACACAACACTGCAAGAAGTAAACAACATAAAATATGATATCACGTTAAGTAAAAAAAAAGTTTGACCATTGTTTTTATAGCATAGTTATAAAATGTCTGCACATTCCGACCTATGCACATTGAAAAGACATCAATATTAACAGATGATAGAAAAGTATCACTTTTCATGGGGAATACAAGATGGATATGAACCAAGAGTGCTTACATGAGCTGAACTCGAACCTTTATGCAAGTGTGTGAAATGTTTGAAGTTTGTCAATAGTGTCAGTCAATAGCAAACAGAGTTTGACTGAGTTACTGTATAGGGCTCTAATCACACTTTTTAATTTCTAGAAAAATAACAGATTGATTAGAGCAGTGCTACTGCATCACATTTTGACAGAAACTAGACTGCAGCCAAGTAGAAATCATTTGAAATATATAGACTGCTTGCCATGACAACATATTAGTTGCACTTCACTTCACTGTTTTTGGTGGAAAAAAAAAAAAGACTCATGTAGCTAAATTAGCTCCTTCCTCTTCTGATATAGCTTCTTGTAACTTTTGGCTCTTCCTCAAACTCAAAAGGTGGTTTTTTATGCTCTAGTTATTTTGTCATTTTACTTTAAAAAATCTGATGAGGGCACTGCACTTGATGTCTGTCAAACTTTGTTTGCCAGCAACTGAAGCTATTGACAGCTAGGAAAAAATTCATACATGCACAGGAAGATTCTAAGTCGGTTTATGAAAGGGCACTTTTTTCATATTAATCAAGTTTTGACACTAAAAAATAAATTCAGATACTTTTTTAACAACTGTGTATCTAGGTTATATACAATGCAATTAAATTGACTACAGAACTTACCAAAGAGACAACATCTAATAAAAAACTGACTAAACAGCATAGCTCTTTTAAATTTGGATTTCCAGACCCAACTTTGAGAACTTCCAAACTTTTTTCTTTTGAAACATTATTTCTTTGGTTTTCAGAGATAGATATTAGGCAAGAATTTTCAAAATGTTTAGCAGAATAGTCCCATAAATATGATGGTTCTAATGTTCCAAAAAGTAAATTTGCAGCTTTTTTTAGTTCTCCACAATCCTTGAGATGCTTTTGAAGTTTTTTTTCACAGTCTACAGGATTCTTTTCCAGAAAATTACACGTCAAATATAGAGATCTATAGTAGAATATACAGAATATGAGAGAAATAATGATGAACAAATGTAATTTTATTTAAACGAGGCTGAATTAAGCAGATATTCTAACTTTAATAATTCAAAACATGTAAGCAGTAAATATTCAAGAAGTACTAAACTTTTTTTTCTCATTTGATGTACAGTGCAGCACAAAAGCTTAAGCATCATGAGCTAAATGTCTTATTAAAATGAAACAAATATGCCGGCATGCTTTGAAATTGCTCCGAAATCATAACAACAGTATTACAAATTTATGTGTTGAATTTGAAAACAGTTAATTAAAAACATGTTAATGAATTATTTTGAAATAAATTATATTGTGCTGCAAAAGTTTGTGCAGAAAAACGAAATATTTACATTTCGCAGAACATAAAAGTTCTTTAGTTGTCTAGTATTTTCATTGCTCCTGAGCAGAAGGAATATGTGATTTTCAATTGATAAGACATTTCATAGTGTTTGGGGACAAATCTGCCCCAGGCTTTGTTAATCTCTGATTTACGGTAAATTTTCGTACTACATGGCAAAAGGCTGTTGATAAAGAGGGTAATTAATTATGATGTTGAAACAAATGGAAACTTTAAAAAAATATTTGTTTGGAGAAAAAAGACAAAGCTTCTGGTCCCCCTAACATGTCAAATGACCAATAAAAAAAAAATTATCAATATTAATGGTAATCTTGAAGCATATCACAAAAAATTGTATTATCATGCTCAAAATAAATAAAGAGTTCAGCTGACTGGATTTCTAAAAGTATAAGGGCGTCAAAATTTTATCATAAACATTCATAATATCACATTTAATTGCAAGAGGTTTTACTTTAATTTAGTTCAATAACAATTTGTTTTTTACTAAACTTTTGCATACCTGCCAACGTGTCTACTTAGGAAATCTTACAATTTTTACTACGAAATCGTACTGAGACAATAACCTATTTCTTAATGAAAATCAGACATAACTTTTATTTATTTTTTTAATTTAATCTTAAAATTTTTTCTTAATATAATCTTAATATTTTTTTTCACTTGAATAAATTCATTTCAGTTGCAATTTTTAGTGACGTATGTGTTAAATATAAGCATGCTGGTAAGAAAAAAAAAACATGAAAAAAAAAATGAAATAAAATAAAGTAGTCTTCGGTAGCAGTCATGTTAAAATAACTTCTAACCATCAAAAATATTAAAGCACTGACCAGATGTTAAAGGATTGAAATGTCAAGCAAAAGAAGCGATTTTACGAGAATCGCGGGTAGAATGTAAACAGGTAAAATGTGGAGGAAAAAATTTATAAATTATAAAAATAAATAATTAAATGCGATAACCTAAGGTAGCATATGTTAATGTAGCATAAAAATTTCGCAAATGTTAAAATATTTGCACGATGCAAAAGGATTGCAGTCTCAACCACGCGGACCAGTTTTCCGCGAAGTACGCGTTCAGTGCTGAAATATGACGAGGTTTAGGCTTTGCCTCGCGGATTATTACATGTAAAGATGTATTCTAAAGAAGCTTAGTCCTTGAAACTTAGTTATATGTGAAAAAAAAAACATTGGAATTGATGAAAAATCTGAAAAACGTACGATTTTACACCTTTACCGTACGATCGTACAAAAGGGCAAAAAAACGTACATTGTACGGCCAAAACGTACAAGTTGGCAGGTATGCTTTTGTTTTTGTTTCTTCCAGAAATACAGGAATTTAAAACAAGTATTTTACTTCAAAACACTTTTTTTTAGTAAATTAATACTGCGTTTCAAAAAGAAAGGCACTGAAAATTTTACATACAATGCATTGCATTTTGAAAACTGACAATAATATTACAAAATCTGAAGATAATTTTCTTAAGTATAGTTTCATGAAATCAATTAATTTTACCTAAAAATATCCATTAAAATGTCATCCACTATAACAGAACTAATTTCAGGTCGATCCAATAAGCTAATAAGCAGCCTGTAGCACCACAACTCAGCATTTGAGGGTATGCTTGAAGAGGATATCACACTCTGAGGATTCTAGGAAATTGAAATGGCTTTTTAGAAGAAAAGTTTAATTCCAGACACTAATAAATTAATGGTATCCATAATACCAGGAAAATATTTTAAGCATCAAAATAAATAATAATTATACTTTTGAAAAAAAAAAAACTTTTTAAGACCCAAATAATTAAAACCATGTTAAAAACTATCAGAATTAAAATAAAATTTGGATTTTGAAAAACTTTACTTGCAGTGATAAAACATTATTTTAGACTTTTTTATTTTATTTAATCTACATTCTTGCAAAACAAAACATTATAATAAAGAAAAACATCATTCATGAAATTTCAACCTAAATATTTTAGCATATTAGTTTTACAATGACACAATGATATTCAAAAGAATTCATAGTTGTCAGAATCTTGCATAGGTGACTTGTCAATTCATAGACATGGTACACACTAATCAATAATTTGAGGAATAGGAAATAACTAGAGACAAATTTTAACTCTAAGTATCAATTTAAAATGTATTGTATTGAGTATCTGACACAAAATTGAGTCAGTTGTATGTGCAATTTGTGGGGGGGGGGGGACTTTTTCAATTTACTACTAGTTCATTCATACAATGGTGGTATTAAAAGTTCAGCAGTATTTTAATGTAGTAAAGTATAAATTAGTTCTCACAAAAATAAAATAACTATTTATTTGCTAAATTCTGACAATGTGAAACCAAACTAGTTGTTATTGTTACTTATCCTTGCTGGTCAGATATCAGATAAGATCCACGAATTTATGTGTATATCTTAATATATAAAAATTACGTCTCCCTCTGTTTGTGGCCAATGGACTCCTCAGCTACTGAACTGATTTTAACCAAATTTTGCACGCAGTTTCAGTTTGGTCCAACTTAAATGATAGGATAGTTTTTATCTCAATTTAGGACCGCAATATATTTTTTATTGCAAATTATCTATTTAGCTACCAGCTTTTCTGTATTCTTGGCTAAGCCTTTTTTGACACCTCCATGGGTGAGCAACATAAAGCACACGTTCTGGCAGCTTCCGGAGCGCAGTAAGCAGGTTGTAAATTAGCGGAGCGTTGAGTGTTATTTGACTTTTTTTGTGAAGTAAATTATAAACAAACGCGTTACTTCCCTTGAAATTTATATGTGATAAGCTGTCAGAAACGATTGTCACTAAAGAGTTTTTACGCCTCTGAGGCTGAGAGGTGGAAAGCTCCTGGACTGCATTTAAGTGGCTGTTCTTCTTACTACTATTATATATACAAAAGTTTGTTTGGATGGATTTATGGATGGAGCAGTCAGTTGATAAGCAGTCCGAAAAAATTATCTTTTTAACTAAGCCTTTTTTGAGCCTCTGTCGCCGGGCGACATAAAGCACATGTTCTAACAGCTTCTGGAGCGCAGTAAAATAGGTTGTAAATACAGAAACAATGATGGATGATTAATGTAGGTACATAATTTTTTTTTTTTTTTTGTATTTTCTAATAAAAAAAAACTTAATAAATTCAAAAAATTTGCTTATTTATTGCCTTTAAGGAGGAACAGAGTTCGCCGGGTCAGCTAATATATAAATATTATATATATATATGTATGTATATATATATATATATATATATATATATATATATATATATATATATATATATATATATATATATATATAATACAAACAAATAGTAAAAATGAAATAGAAAATGGCAAATTAGGAGAAGTGAAAGGAGAAAGGTTAAATCCAGAGATCATCAGCCGTGGGGAGTTCACATCTGTGGTGGCTCTTGCTGTATTGTTTGCTTTTATTGCTTGCATTATGCGTCAGTTAGGAATTTGTTTTCACAAAAATTAGCTTCTTTAATCTTCAATGAAACATGAGAATGACAGTGAGATAGTGATAATTAAGTTTAGAACAAATGACTTTTAAAGGAGTTGATAAAGAAATTTCTTTAATATGAAGTGGAAAAAAATTGATTCAAATAATCAGGTTTGCCACAAAAAGTATATATAAAACCATGAAAGAAAATGAATGCGCTGCCAAAGGAAAACCGCGTGTAAAAAGGCTTTAACATTTACTGTTTCTCGAATTACAAAAATGCTCATTGCAGTTTAAAAGGACGGATTATCCCACAAGAATGAAATATGAATAAAAAGAAAGATTTATTTTCTTTTTTGTTTTTGTTCTAAACTTTTTTTTTTATAAATAATGCACATTTTCATCAATAAAACAATTCCTGTGCTCTGTATTTGTATCAATTATTTATGTATTAGTTAAATATTCCAGATTTTTCTTATTTAAATGCTGGAAATCGAAACTAATGATAAGTCAAACTTTCGATAAGTCGAAGTTTTTTTTCGGTCCCATCAGATTCGAGTTATCGAGAATTGACTGTATATATGTATATATATATATATAATAATACAAATAAAAATAATAATAATGAAATAGAAAATAGAAAATGGCACATTAGGAGAAGTGAAAGGAGAAAGGTTGAATCCAGAGCTCATCAGCCGTGGGGGATTCAAGAGTGGTCGAAAGACCAAAAAATTTAAAAATAAACTATAAAGAGGATGTTTAAGTTCAAAATATGCAGTCTACAGATCTTCATTGGGCAAAAAACACCAATGTGAGCCTGCAAACCGTACATTAGAACAAAAACCTAAAACTAAAAGCAGTGGTTTCGCCTCGACCGATTAGGAATAAAATTCCCAAAAATCAGCCACCCACAGTACGGTCCTGCTATGAAAATAAAAACTCTGGATTTGCTGGATATGTTTTTGGTTTTTTCACGCGGATTTTCAGGTGAGGTTTTTATTTTCATAGCAGGACCGTACTGTGGGTGGCTGATTTTTGGGAATTTTATTCCTAATCGGTCGAGGCGAAACCCCTGCTTTTAGTCTTAGGTTTTTGTTCTAATGTACGGTTTGCAGGCTCACATTGGTGCTTTTTGCCCAATGAAGATCTGTAGACTGCATATTTTGAACTTAAACATCCTCTTTATAGTTTATTTTTAAATTTTTTGGTCTTTCGACCACTCTTGAATCCCCCACGGCTGATGAGCTCTGGATTCAACCTTTCTCCTTTCACTTCTCCTAATGTGCCATTTTCTATTTTCTATTTCATTATTATTATTTTTATTTGTATTATTATATACTTGGCTTTGTAGTTTAGCTGCTTTGCGCATCTATGGGCTTTTGGTGTGGTCTCTTCGTCTTTCTTCTTACAATTCTGTTATTTTATATATATATATATATGTATATATATATATATATATCAGAGACGTGCCGTCTGGGTAGGCAAGGTAGGCAGTGCCTACCCATGAAGAAAACATACCAATTTTTTAATTTTATTAAATGACATACAATGCGCTGATTCGGAAATATTAAGGCAGTAAACAGTGAATATAGCAGAAAAAAAACCGGAAATGTTCATTTTTCTTCCTTAAAAAGCACCGACTACTGCTGCTTTTCAACCACTGTATCTATATACTATGCGTAGTATTAGGAAGTGCACGTGCCCCGCACTTTTCTCCCCTAATGTTTGAAAAGCGGCGACGAAAGGCTGTCCGAAAAGTGCCTTTGCGGTTTCTTCTATTCTCCGCCGAAACTTGACTGTGTCATGGGCAGAACTGTGCCTGTAGAGTCTATGGGGTTTCTACGGGCTAGACGTCTTGATACCGTCTTTTGTACAGTACTGTTGAATGCTTACAGTTTGCTATCTCCATTGTTGTGTTTTCTTTTTTATCAAATACAGTAATTTTCAACTGTTTTAGGTTTTGTTTTGTATCTCGCTTTTTCGTAGGATTAAGTTGAAACTGTATCCAATATGGAAATGAGATATATAAATTATTTACATATATGCAGGCGATTAATTCCTGCATACATGTATATAATTTGTATTGCAAGTAAACATCTTTCATATTTATATTTTTTATTGCTTTTTACATTTTATGCATTTATACTGCCTACCCTAGGCATTCATTGACGGCACGTGCCTGATATATAATATATATATATATATATATATATATATATATATATATATATATTCTTTTTCTTCCAATCTCTTCAACATCACTTGAGATCTAATCAGAATGTCCTCAAATGACAAGGAAACACAACAGAGCAGGTGCTCTGCAGTGGCCTTTCTTTCATTGTACTTGGTACATCTAGAGAAAGTCCATGATAGAACCTTAGAGACTTAAGGTGACCAGAAGCCAACAGAGACAAAGCTGTCTAGTCTTGCCTGTCTCCTTCTAAGTCCACTGCACCACCAGGGCCAGAGGCACGATACTAAGGATAGAATGGTGGTTGCTTCCAGGAGGCATTAATAAGGATCCTTCTTTGAGAAAAAATTTCATTGAATGATAAAGGCTCGATAGGACATTGTGGAAGGGATGATCTCTTTTTAGCCAGTCCATCTACAACATGATTTCACTATAAATTAACATGGGATGTTACCCATTGAAAATGCAAGGTAGAGGACTAGGAGTCTTAAAATTTTCAAAAATTAAGACTCCCCTTTGATCTCCAATATTCCTAGAGTTTTCCCGACGTTGAATCACACTTCGACTATATATGAGGAACTAAATCTCCTGGGAAAGAAGATGTTCAAAAACATAATTTAAAACCATATCAATGGCAATCAATTCTGAGCTAAAGGCAGAATTATAATCTGAGTAACAAGTCTGAATAAAATTTTCTCCGTGCTGGTTTCAACAAAGACTCCGCTTTCCGTGTGCCAACATTCATCTCGACTACCATGAGCAAATACCAGATGGCCTCAGAGGGGATATTACTGATCTCCTCCTGAACAGCCTGTCTCAGAAATTCAGGGTGCTGAGAATTTTTATTAGTTTAGCCAAGCTTAAATATAAGGATTGACTTTAGTAATTTAGAGGTAAACTAAACATATGAGGAGCACATTTTTAGCACGGTAAGCTAAGTTATGTAGTTATAGATGTACTACTGAAAAATATTTTTAAAGGAAAAGTAAAGAAAATGAGAATATCAATGACGGAAGAACTTCAATGATATCAAATACAATTAGTTCTAAATTAAAAATATCAAAGATAATTATGCAACCAAATATTAATATAAATCAGAGTATTACATTATTCAAACAAGTTTTATAAAAATTGAATACTTAGGTTTTTGACCTAAAGGTAAATTTAAAAATACAATAATTAAAAGGATTAATTTATCTACATTGCAGCATTACACAAGATCTAAGCTTTAACATATTACTGGAAATAGAAAGAAATAATAAAATAAAATAATAAATAAAATAAATAAAGAAAACAAAAGCACTTAAACCTGAATGGAAGAATCAGGTCTTGAATATTACTTACATCAAAGCACACTTGGAGGGCTTTCAATAAAAAGTTTTTTGAAAATCGTTTAAAGTAGGAATTGTCATCACATTGTTCAGAAGATGTAGTTGATGATTTATACATATTGTCACCACTTAACATGTCTCCGCCCATAAGCCAGGAGAACAAACGTCTAAATATATATAAGAGAACAAATGAAACCTTACACAGAAAAATTTTCCAAAACAGCAGCAAAAATGTTTAACGTCTCAAATAATAGTAAGAGAAGTTAAAAAAAAATTCTAAAACCAAGCCCAAGTAAAACAAAAGATACAATCAACTTAAACTTAGTAAATAAGTGAATTTAAGTTTAATTACTTAAATGTACCAAACTTTTTTTTTAATATTCAATGATGTACTAAAATGAGTTATTTTAATCACAAAGAAATTCATGATATTTACTTCATTGATAACAATACATTTTGCATGACAAAAAGGTTACAAGTGTTATAAACTAATTAAGATAAAAATTAAAAAAGGTCAAAAATGCTTTGCGCTAATATGTGATTCAAATGAAAATACGTTGATAAAGCACAAACAGTCAAAAATACTTCTTGACAAATTTATCTAAATTAATATTGCTTTCATATTTCAATTAAAATTAAGATATCGTTTAATGGAAGGGAATCTCAAACAGTGGATTTATTCTCTATCAATGAAGTTATTGCCAAATTTAAAGAAATTGAAGTCTCCATTTGGACCTTAAGGAGCCAAAGAGCACAATTAACTGATTAATACATATTTTGAATATCAAATAGTAGAAAAGCGTTGGACATCATTCAAATTAAGCAAATTAAAAAAAAAAAAACTACATGAAAGCTAAGTATCTCAGACTTCATGTATGTATTTTATTGATTTTAATAAAATTTTGCAAACAAAATAATTTCCATTATTGTTCTTATTAAGATCAAGTAATTTTTTCTATACTTAAGAACTTCTTACTCAGTAACATAATTCAAATTGACTTAAGATACATTTCAGAATTTTTGACTAAATAAAACCTATAAAATTAGGTTTGCTGAAAACTTAATACCTTTTACTTCACATTAATCACGAAACTAAAATGAATAAAAGTCAAAATAATAACAACAATAGTCCGAAAAGAAAAAAATGTAACTACTGTGCATCTACATATGTTAATATAAAACTCTGCAATTGTCTTTACAGAATATTTGCCTTCAACTTTTTCTGTAAACATAGAAGGTATTAAGTAAAATAGGACAACATAAAAAAAAGTACAAATAAAAACATTTAAAAGAGTTTAAAACTTAGCAAACAGTTGTTTCGAGGATATCAAATACACACCTCTTCATCAGCGCATAAAAAAGAATGGTTCACACGTCTGAACCAACAGTCAAGTGAACAAGAAATTAGAGATATGCAATGATGAAGAGGTTTGTATTTGATAGCCTCAAAAAAAAAAGTTTGCAGATTTTTTAACTCTTTTAAATGTTTTTACTTGTACTTTTATACAAGTCTTATTTCTCTCATTTTACAGTACAAAGTTTTTGACTACTTTTCAACGATAAAACTAATTATTTCCATTTTTTCCACAATTCAATTGTTACCAAGGATGAAAATGAGATGTAAGAAAACTGTTACACTCCTCCCCTTCCAAAATTGGGATTTTTAGATGCTATTCATATTATATCACTTGAGTGCGTGAAACCAAATCTCAGCACTTTTTCTGAAAAATATACATGCTCAATAACTACAGGAGAAAAACGATCAATTATAATCACACACACACATACACACACACATATATATATACTCTCGGCCCCGCTTAAACGAATACTGTCGGTTCCAAGAAATATTATTCGATTAAACAGTAGGGTGGAGCGAAAAAAACAAGGTTTTTATTTTCGAATCGTAATAGTGCGGAAAAGTTGCGATTGGTGAAGACTTACAAAACAAAACAAAAATTTTTGAAATCGGATAATATCTTCCGTTCCCGCAACGAGCCTGAAATTTTGAAAAAGTGAAAATTTTCATGTGTTTTTAGCGATTTTTTAAAATTGTTGTTTTAATGTTTTATTTTAATGCTCTTGGACAGAAAAGTTACGTTTGATGAAGCCTTCTGAAATTTTGAAAAATATATTGAAATCGAATATACCTTCTGATCCAGGAACAAGCCAGAAAAACCAAAAAATTATAAAACTTCAGCCTTTTTTGGGGTGATGAAAAAAAAATAAAAAAAAAAAAGTTCTCATTTTTTTTTCTTTTTTACCCGGTATCATTGCGTAAAGCCTTTTAAAAAACACTATATTACTCTTAAACATTAATTTTTTTCTTGATTTTTCAGGTATCTTCTAAACATGCAAAACTACCATTTTTTA
>JAXGGA010005615.1:0-76636 GCA_038373865.1 Uloborus plumipes
TATTTCTATACATTTTTTAAAAAAAGTTACCTCAAAGAAAGTTTGAAAGGAAGAAAGTTTGTGAAACACTTGCGGGCAAGGGACCCCAAAGCAATTATAGCCTTGAAATTTAGTACAAAATTATTCTGAGCCCTGTTGGATGCCACCTCTGAGCGTTTATTTATTTATTTTTAATTTCAAACCTTTTTTGGTAATTAAATTCTTAAAGCTAAACTTTCTCATAAATTGCCTGCTAAAGGGGTGAATGATTTCCCACGCCCATAAACATCCTATGTCACTCAAAAGAGCTTTTTGTTTCTGCATCAGATTAAGCTTAATTCAATTTCCTGAATTAATTAGAGCACCAGATATACGAGTTTCTATTTAGTAAAAGTCTAAGCTAAAATCAACTCAAGCCCGGAGCTAAAAAGCAAAATAATACTACAGACCAGAAGTTTGAAAACAACTTTTAAAATGCACAAAATGGCCATTTTGCTATACTCAGAAGACCCTTAGGACTTATAGCTCTGAAATTTGGAATGAGTTAGTTTAGATCCAGGGGGTGAGGAGTGCTCAGTGAAGTGTTTTTTTTTTTTTTTTTTCATACTTTGTTTACATATTTTTATCAAGCTCTCTTTGTCTTTTGAGTTGAAGTGGAATTTCATTTTTTTTTTTTTAAATTATAATGAACTCCATAGTGAAATTGTATTTGGGTCATTCCAGCGAAAATGGTACAAATCAGTCCTGAGACTTTGGAATTTTTTAAAATCAATTTTAATTTTTCTACCACCCATTAAGTGTATTTTTTATTGGTTCTTCATTTAATTTTGTGCCATCAAGTATCAATTGTTTAGGTATAATCCATTTAGAAAGCTCAAAAAAAATTTCTTTGTCAGAAGAAGTAGAAAATAACGTGTCTCAGCTCCAAATTGCTAGAATTTTAAATGTGATTTAAAATTACGCTGAAATGTAACAACAAAATAAACTACACGGCATTGCACAAAAGATGCTTCTGACACCATTTCTGCAGATTATTACGCAAATAAAAAAAATTTCCCCGAAAACACTATTATTTGTCCAAGTCCCTAGATTTTCTATTTTTCAAATTGTCCACTCTGTTACAAGCCGTTTGGAAATAAAATAAACATTTGCATTCAATCTGATGTAATTTTTTAAAAATATAAGAAGTATAAATGCCATGATTAGCTTGCTACATTGAATTACACAGTATGTCCCAAAAATAATGTGAATGATTTTTTTTCTGGCGCAATGGTACAGCGCAGCGTGTTCTAACCAGCTGGGCCATGTGTAGGCAGTGGCGGGTCCAGAGAGGGGGCTATGGGGGCCATGGCCCCCTACGAGAGCCGAGAGAAATTGTAGAAAATGAAAACTAGGTCTTGCACATTTAAAATTCTTTTAACTGCACCACTATTTTTTACATAAAAGCAAATATAATTGTTTTATATTCAGCCTTTTCTAACAATACTAAGACAGTAACATCCTTTTATTTAATTTTACTTTCAAAACTAAACTTTTGTTATAAAAAGCACTGGAATATAAATACAGCTGTGCGGTGTGGCAGCTCTCAAAGTGCTACATGAATTACTTTTCTTCAGTTCCTTCCGTAAGCAAATTCTGTAAAGTTTCAACATTTAATTTTCTATGTTTTTAAACACTCTGCAGTATTGTTTTATTCATGACAAATATGATTTTCTAGAGTTTTTAGAGCTTTAAGTTCGAAGATCTTCAGGTGGAGATGGGAGAATACTGAACCCTATCCCTTCTCCCAACGTCATTACATGTGGCCCACAGTTGCGATTCAATGATTTAAACTTCAAAAAATTTCCGGGGTAGGACCCCCGGACGCCCAATATATCAATCTAAAATTGCGTGTGTGTTTATTAATGTCTGAATAGGAGTTTTACTTTCGATTAACCAAAGATTATATAAGCTTCAAGAAGCACCAAAATCTCTACACAACACAAATTCAGATTTCCTTCTTGAGCATCTCAAGCTTCGTGAAGAATATAAAATTTAGCCAGTTCTCCCCTTAAAACTGTGCTCATGTTTTGATCAGAGCTTTAATCTCGCTTTTCAAACGCTTAATTAAACACAAATTTTATTTTTATTTTTATATTTATTGTGTTTTTCTTTGTTAAAGTACGACGGTTGTTTTTTTTTTCAACCTCCGATAGGCTATAAAAAAATAAACGGATTCAAATAAAAAAAAATATTTTGAGGTCTGGAAAGGCATAGTGCTTCCAAAGTGGTGTAGAACCCAAAGACACTGTTACAACTCTCTTCCAATCATTGGCGGCAACATTTTACGAGGATTCTATAAAGCTTGTTTACAGATATAACAAATGCTTCAACCGTCAAGGTGATTATGTTGAAAATTGTGGAGCATTGTACCTTACTTTTGATAATAAAATATTTTTTCTATTTTAATTCGTTTATTTATTTATTTTTTTTTTTGCCTATCGGAGGTTGAAAAAAAAAAAAACAACCCTCGTATTTACCATAACTTGTTTGATATTTTTTCAGTCATACATCAACTGATACTTTTAAACAATGCTCTCTAAATTTTAGGCATGGATTAATGTTGACTAATATTTACTGCGATTGTCTTATAGTTTTATTTTGCTAAAATTTCTGGTACATTGCTTCAAATTTGCAAATGAAAGTAAATTTACGTATTTATGTTAAGAAATCGAGATTTTAACCGTTTTCTTTTGTTTATAACTAATGAATAATTTCATAGTCAACTATTGAAGAAATCTCTGCCAAAGCACTTTTTTTATAAATCAATCCCTCCCCCCCTCCTTCCCCCTTTCTACATATACAGAACAGAGGATGGCCCCCTCCGAGAACTTGTTCTGGACCCGCCCCTGTGTGTAGGGGGGTGTAGGCTTCAAATTGCGCTAGGTGTTTTTTAGTTGTCAGCTGCCAGAGAGACAGAACGTGTGATATAGTGAACCCCCTTTTCAGTAAGTGTTGACACGAGAAAATAGACAATTCAGAGGAGCAAAGGTGCGCTATCAAGTTTTGTGCTAAACTTGGGAAGTCTGGCACCGAAACGCTTCAATTAATTCAGAAGGCCTTTGGGACTGATTGCTTGTCCCAATCCCAAGTTTTCCGATGGCACAAGTCGTTCATGGAGGGTCAAGAGAACATCATGGACGAACCTCGCAGAGGGCAGCCGTCAACCTCACGAGCCGACGAAAATGTGAGCGTGATTGTTTGAACTCTGACAGATGATTGAGCCTTCAATTGATAGCATAGACTCTAAACTTAACAAAATCAACAGTTCATCGCATTGTCACAGAAGATTTGAACATGAGAAAGGTGTGTGCCAAACTGCTTCCAAAACTTTTGACCGACGAACAAAAAGACCTGAGAGTGCTCCGATGCCAAGAAATGTAAGAAATGTGTGAAAAAGATCCTAATTTTTTTAATGTAGTTATCACCAGCGATGAGTCCTGGATTTTTGAGTATGACCCTGTTACAAAAAGGCAGAGCTCAGAGTGGCACACCACATTCTCTCCCCGTCCCAAGAAAGCACGCATGAGCAGGGGCGGACTGGCTCCCCCATGAGGGCGCTAACCCAAACCTTCAAAGGGCGCACTTCAAAATAGCACCCCCTCTCGCCCCCCACACACACACACACATTTTCCCACGCATGCCATATGTACCCGTTTATAGGGTAGGTAACCTTTCACACAACACCACATTCACACAAAGAAAGGACAGGACAGGAGAGAAAGCACATCCATGCCCAGGCCGGGACTCGAACCCGGGGCCACACCAGCCGTGGCAGACTGCTCTGACCACTAGACAAGGTAGCTGGCATTAAACATCTTGTAATACAATAAAAGATCGTTATAATGCACACCATGGAACACGTATATAGATTTAAATAAAATACAATTTTAACCATATTATTCATAACAGAGCTTCATCCTGCACTAAATGATTACATATTAGCTGTTGTGCTTAAAATACAGAAATTGTTTTTTTTTTTTTCAATTTATTGTTTACCTTCGAAAAGTTGTGCGATTTATAAAGAATTATGGTGTGCGTATATATAGATTCAGCTGTTTAAGGGTATTATCTGCTGTATTTTTACTTACCATAAAATGGGGTGTATAGGAACAGCGGGGTCAATCGGAACAAAACTTCCCGACCGTACAAAGAAATTCTTCATAAATATTCGATTGGGTATTTTTCGCCATTAATTTTTTTTATAAAGGTAAGATCATAGGAAGTAGGAAAAATTATTTTTGTCAATCTGGTAACGTTCTGGCTTATAAGGAGGGCTGCACGTGGAATTCTAGAAAACATCACGTTTTCATAGACTGCAAAACTTCATATGTAAGTACAAACCTTCTTATAATTTAAACCTGAGAGTGGTATGTTTCAATTATGCATGTATCTGAACAACTGAATACCACATTAGAATTTACATTTTTTAAAAATTGTGTCATAAAAATGAAGAATTCTGAAAAATGACATAGGAAAAAAAAATTGCGGGGTGTGTCGGAATACTTGGTTCTGTTGTTCCAGTTCAAACTTATTTAAAGGAAACTGTTTGAAAAATCAAGATTCCAACCCCAATTTCTCTAGTCAAGACAAGAACAAGGATTTATTACTGTTTATCTCTTCTCGTGATCAACTAGATCTTAGAATGACAGAAAGTTGCAGATTTAAAAAGATTTTTGCTCCAGGAGACTTCTTTTTGCTTAAAATACATGATGAAGTTATACAGACTTTATGTAGCATAAGTTCAGTACACAGACAGTGATGAATAAGTAGGAAAATCTTACATAACAATCCCCAAAACCGAGAGATTTCAAGAAACTAAAGAAATGGCAGTGTTCATCCCAGAAGATGTTATATGAAAAAACTTAAGTCAAGCCGCAACTGCTAGTTTTAAGGCCAAGTACATACTTGTGGACGATATGAGTGACTTCAATTTATGTTACAGCTTTGTATTTTAATTCAAAAGCATTTCTTAAAATTAATTTTAATTTTTCAGAAGTTCAAAATTATTTTTAATTTTGACAAATTATAAACGTTTACTGGTATTGAAATTAAACTTTTATTTGACAGTAACTATCTGTTCTTATTCTACCCCATCAATATTACTCATGTTTGTGATACCTATTACTGGTTAAATTGAAAAAAATAAAAACTTTAACATGTGTTCCGATTGACCCCTATCTGCGGGGCGATTCGGAACACCCCTAAATTCCAAAAAAAATAAATAATAACTGTTCGAAATGTTTTGTCTTTGCTTGGAATATCAAAAGAAAAGCAGGACCGAAGTTTTTACCCAAAGAATTAAATTAAAAAAAAAATCTTTTAACTGCTTTTTTTACAATTAAAGCTGAAAAGTGTTCCGATTCACCCCATTTTACGGTACTGCTGTTTTGATGATCCGCTTACTATTAAAATGCTCATGAAAATAGGGAGGAGCCAGTCAATCAACTACACAATATTCAGTAAATCATTATTTAATTTTATTTTAAGCAAAACTAAACATTTTTGTCGGAAGTACACGTTTTTCAGTAGGTAGAATACAATTCAATTGCTTACTCATGCAGCTTTCTAACATCATAAAAATACCTATCTGAAGAATCTTTTGCCAACCGATTTCTCTAACCAGCATCACCACACATGAATTCGTAACCTCAATCAAGATAGATTGACACTTTGACTTGACGCACACACACAAAAGAGAGAGGAAAACGCACAAAATAAGAGCGCTCACTTTGGTTTAAGACCATACTACCTATCCCTTTTGAGGCGTATGAATTCAAAGTTTATTTTTTCCGCGATTCATTGGAATATTGTTCTGAAACTTTTATTAAGTACTTCACGCGCTTCGAATTAAAAAAAAATAATAAATAATAGTAATAAAAAACACCTAAGGAGCACAGGTTCGAAGGCGCAAAGACGCATAGCCCAAAGTAAGATGTTTTTTTTCTTAGTTAAAGGTCTTCCTTCCAAACTACCTATCGCCCCTGAGGGCGGGTGGGGCGCAATGAATTAAAGTGTATTTAGCACATTGTTAATTATAATCTCCTGCAGCAAACTTTTATGGACTTTCATTCGCTTCGAATTAAAAGGGGGGGGCGGGGGGAGGGAGGGCACCCAAATCAACTAGATACGAGGGTGCAATGATACACAGGCCGGAGGTCGCTCACTTTGGATGAAGATCCCTCCCCCTCCGACTGGACTGCCCTCACGTCTGAGGGCCTGCGTGTTTCATAGCCTCCGAAAGTAAAGTGGAAAAAAACGAAGGCACACAGGTTCGAGGGCGCAAGGGCGTACAACCTGGAAGGCGCTGTATTTTTTTTTCTTTTTTGCTAAGATCCCCCTTTCTGACAACCTATCACATCTGGGGTGCAATAAATAAAAGTTAATTATAACAGGTACATTATTGAATTGAGTATCACCATTTTCTTCAATGTTTTATTGATTGCTTTCCGTGCTTCGAACGTAAAGATTTAAAAAAAGGGGGGGGCAGGGGGGGGCTTTGTTCACGGCGCAAGGACATACAGACCGGAGGGCGCTAACTTTGGATGAGATTCCCCTTAAAGACCACCTATCACTTCTGGGGTACAATAAAAACCGCCTTCTGACAACGCTTATTGACTACTTTTTACATGTTCCAAACGGGAAAAAAGTAAAAAATAATTCACTAAAGTTGAAGTGGGGGGGGGGGCTACTGTTTAAACTGTTAGGGGTTGCTTTCAAAACTTTAAAATTAAAAAGAAAAAAAAAGGAAGGCGCACACGTTTTGAGGGCGCAAGGGCGCACAGGCCGGAGGGCGCACCTGCCCACAGGCAGGTGGCCTCTACGGCCAGTCCGCCTCTGCGCATGGGCAAGTCCAGGATCAAAACCATGCTCATTCTTTTCTTTGACGTCAGAGGTATTGTGCATCACGAATTTGTACTGACTGGGACAACAGTTAACTCGGTTTTCTATTTTGAAGTGCTTAAAAGACTGAAAAGGACTGTCGCCTGTCGCCGAAACGACATCAATGACACGTGGAAACTTCATCACGATAATGCGCCGAGTCACAGCGCCTTCATTATTAACGACTTCCTGGCCAGGGCTCACACCCCATTGGTTCCCCAGCTTCCTTACAGTCCTGACCTGGCTCCTGCGAACTTTTTTCTATTTAATAGGTTGAAAGGACCAAGGAAAAGTGAACACTGAGGCTCGATTGAGAGCATTCAAGCTCATGTCACATCGGCTCTGAAAGACATTCCAAAACAAGACTTCCATGATGCCTTCCAGGGTTGGAAACACCGTCTTCAGAAGTGTATCAATGCAAGAGGGTGCTATTTTGAGGATTTTTGATTTTTTGTATGAATATCTTCAGTAAGTTTTTTTATGAATTTTTTCGCATTACTTTTGGGGTGCACCATATATGCAGTCAACAACCAGGGTGAGCCTAATTCTTTTCTTATAATAGTTAATTTGAGCTGTTGGATGTCCACTCTGTTACTGTCGTGTTAGTGATGAAAAAAAAATATTTTTTCTTGAAATTGCAGACTTACAGTTTTAGGCTGTTTATTCCACTTTATGGATGTTCTGTGATTCTAACTTTTCTTTATGATTATAAAAATATATTTAAAGGCTTATTTGTCCACTCTGTTACACTAAGTGATCAAAATATTCAAAATCCTATCAAAAATGAGTCATGAACTAGCGATTGACACTTCATTATACACAAAGAAATGGAGACTTAATAAAAAAATATAATTATTTGGCGGAAATTATTTAAATTGATAAACTTAAGTGAGCAGTTTCAGACACAACTTGCACCATTTTCGATGGAATGACCCATTTACAACAGGAAAGGGAGCGGAATTTTTTTTCTAACTGTAACATGTATTTTAATCTCAGTGTCATTCCATATAAAGTCAACAAATGGACAGTGCCACACCATTTTTGATTTTGATCAAATTTGGTAGGTAATATGCACCAATATTCTATACTTCCAAACTGCTTTGTTTTTTTCTCGAAAAAATTTTATTCTCGAGATATAGTCATTTTTTTGCTCCGCAGATGAGTAAAATTAGGCATTTTTGATCTGTTTTCTAAGAGCTCTGGTAAACTTTAAAATGGTAGAAAGATCAAACATGACTTATTTTAAAGCTAAAAGAATGAATTTTGATTTGTGCATAAAAAGAAACGGTTTAAGTTAAGCCTAAATATAAATTTTCCCAGGTCAATTTGCGGTTCAAAAAGTGCTGTTTTCGTCATTTCAAGCAGGAAAAAGTATATGAAGGACTGACAGTGGGGTTCCAACTTTTTTTCTCTTGCACCCAGATATAGATACTAGAAGCACAGAGAAGAATAAGATGATACAACTAGTCCTTCATTATGAAAAAATTGCTTAAACTTGAGAAAAAATGAAAATTGGTATTTTTCACTCCCCAAAAACGGCCTGTGGAACAGGTAGTAAAAATTTACAAGGCATGGAGTTAGAAGGTGTTACATTGACCTTTAAAATGAAACAAAAACTGTCTTGCTATTCCAAGGCATTAGAGAGATGAAAGCTTTCAAACTATGAAAAAAAATTAAAAATATCCTTTTTCACTCCCCAAAAACGGCCTATGGAATAGGTAGTAACGATTTGAAAATGTATGGAGCAAAAAGGTATTACATTGAACTTTAAAAGGAAACAAAAACTGTCTTGTTATTCCAAATCATAAAAGCGATATAAGCCTTCTAAATAAGATGATTATTATTAAAAAAAACCTTAAACTTGAGAAAAAATGAAAAATGGCCCGTTTCACTCCCCAAAAATAGCCTGTGAAATACTTAGTAAAAATTTGCAAATGCATGGAGGAAGGTGTTACATTGCCCTTTAAAACGAAACAAAAACTGTCTTGTTATTTCCAGGCATCAAAGAGATAAGGCCCTCTGAAAATTGAAAATTCATGCAAGATTGTTTTGGCATAAGTTAAAGCAATTATGAACATAAAGTTTTTTCATGCAAGAACTCTAAAAATATGTATCATCAAATATATAATTCAAAATATATTGTAAAATATTTGTAATGTTGACACATCGGAAAAAGTTGTACTTAAAACCAGTGATCCGAATGTCCACACATCAATTAAAATTAGTTTTAAAATTTAATTGCATGTCGCTAAGAAGTTTCTAGTTTTACATTTACATTTAAATGAAATTATAAATTTTTTTACAAAAATCCGAAATTTCTACATAATTTTCGAAACAGCTACAACTAAAAGGGATTTTTGCTAATTGATTATTTGTTAGAGTTTATGTTCATAATATTTAGTTGTACATCCATTACAAATTTAAAAACTGATAACAGAAACACTAAAAAAAGTTTTAAGTATAACTTTTTCAGATGTTTCTACGTCACATATAAATTACACGTTTTACGATGTATTTTAAATTATATATTTAATGGGGATAGATATTTTTTCTTTTGCAGTTCTTGCATAAAAAGACTATATGTTCATAATTGCTTTAACTTATGCCAAAAAAAAAAAATTTGCGTAAATTTTCAATTTTCAGAGGGTTATATCGCTTTTATGCCTGAGAATAAAAAGACGGTTTTGTTTACTTTTAAAGTTCAAGGTAATATCTTCTTGCTCCATGCATTTGCAAATTCTTACTACCTGTTCCACAGGCCGTTTTTGGGGAGTGAAAAATAAAAATTTTCCTTTTTTCTCAAGTTTAAGCAATTTTTTCATAATGAAGGACTACTGGTATCATCTTATTCTTTTCTGTGCTTCTAGTAACTATAACTGAGTGCAAGAGAAAAAAAAATTGGAACCCCACTGCCAGTCCTTCATATACTTTTTCATGCTTGAAATGACGAAAACGGCACATTTTGAACCGCGAATTGACCAGGGAAAATTTATATTTCGGCTGAACTTAAACCGTTTCTTTTTATGCACAAATCAAGGTTCATTTTTTTTAGCTTTTAATAAGTCACGTGTGATCTTTTTACCATTTTAAATAAATTTACCAGAGCTCTTAGAAAAAAGATCAAAAATGCCGAATTTTATTTATCGGCAGAGCAAAAAAATGGCTATATCTCGAGAAAAAAATTTTTTCGAGAAAAAAATAGCATAGTTCGGATGGGACAAAGCCCCATTGTGTACCTAAAATTTTGAAAATACTAGGTCCAATAGAAATACTGACTTAATAAATGTTTAGTGATTAACTAAAAAAAAAGCGGAATATTTTCTCCTAAAAAAAGATTTCAAATTAAACATCTCTCAATGAAACTGTGTAAACATAAAACCTCAAATTTTTAGACTAAATATCTAAACCAGCTGAATACAATAGCATAAGATGGAGTTTTGATTTCATATTACAATTATAGATGTAGAAAGCATTTTCTTGTGTTAGCACCACTTTAAAACCATAAAGCAACAATAATTTTAAATCGACTACATTTTTCTTACATGAAATTAACCATACAACTATCTAAATTGCAACTGTTGTCACTATTTATTATGTTTCAACACAAACAAGCCCAAATTCAATAATTTTTAGTGCATACTGTCTGTTCATCTCAACCATTTCAGGTTATTCTTATAATTCATAGTTTGAGAAAAGATAAGTAAAAACCTTGATCTCCAATGTTAGGACAGCCTCGTAGTTGAAGAGTTTCCAGCAGACCTTGCCTGGATATAGATGAAAGTCCTTCATCGGTTATCTAGTTACAAAATATGTTTATATATGTATTGCTTAAAAAGGGGAAACAAGCACAAGATGTAACACAACAAGCATATCAAAATGACAAAAGGGAAATGTTTTAAGAGATTTACATTGAAAGTCTAGTAGTACTAGGGCTTCTCTGAATAAAGAGAAAAAATTACAAATCAACTAACAGCAACACAGCAACACAAACAAAATACAAGAGCAAGATGCACTTCTTTCACTTAAATTGTATAAATTGACAATTTAAACTTTTCACTGTACTAGCAATTAGAGCAATAAACAAAAATGGATAAGTGATAATGAATAAAGATTCCTTAAAGTGGAAAATATTTTTAAAACAAAGGAAGAAGAAAGAAGAAAAATTAATGAAATGATAATTTTTAGAAGGGTAGCAAACTTGAAGTATCTAGGTACTATTTTGAGAACTGAAGGAGAATAGAGTGCAGAGGTGAGAAATAAAATTGTTGCTCAGAGCAAGAGCAGAGTTTCAGTATAAAAATGTATGCAGGTTTGTTTTATTGTACTGTTCTTTCTTTTCTCTTTTTGTTGTTTACAATTTAAATTTTATTTAAATGTAAATAAAAACAGGGACGAAAAAGCCAGATAATCTTGTACCTAGGACTTGTAAGAGAAGAAAAATTGTCCAAAATACCCTAATAGTCTTGAGCACAGACTCTTTTTTTTCTTTCTTACATGAATGGATAAAACGTTTTTTCTCCCTCTTTAATGATCATCATTTAAGAACAATAATAAAAGCAGAGGGAGGGAACTTAAAGAGTCAAATTTGATGAACAAAGGAACTTTTAGAAACTTGGGAACTAAGCCCTGTTAGGTACAAAAAGTTAATGACAATCAATCTTATTAAAAATAAGAATAACTGTTAATAATATAAGATGATTAAATAATAAATGAATTCCTATCACTTTGTTTGGTTTTGTGCTAGTTTAAAAAAAGTAAAATGGTATAAAATATTTCGTATTAGACTGATTACTCTGAGGACAAAGAAAGCAGTAACATTGGATTCCTCTATCTGAAGGGGCCACCAGTAAGTACTTATAAGGTCGGAAATGTGAGACAAAATGAAATAGTTAAGATAGCTGACCTATTTCAAAATGAACGCATTGGAAATTTGTTCTGAAAATTACTGTACATAAAGAATGAATAATGTATTTTGTATGACAAGTTACGTTGAAATATTATTTTGCACCTTCAAAAAAAGGTGGAAACTTTCCGCCTTAAAAAACCATGAGGTAAAATGAAAATCCAATATCTTAACAATGAAAAATTTTCTATTTCATGATTAACAGTAATTTTCATCAAATGGATGTGTAAATAAACGAATAAATGACTTATTTATGAAAAATAAACGAATAAATAAATAAACAAATAAATGAACTCATTAATGTATAAGAAAAAGAAATGAGTGAATTAAATAGAGAACAAATCAGGATATAAGTGAACGAATTAATAAATGAGTGAATTAATCGGTAAAATAATGTAAATTAATTAAAAAATAAAGAAATAGGTAGATGATTTTAAAAATTAATGGAAAAGTAAACAAAATACTATTTCACTTTGCCCAGCGCTCACTAGAATTGAACATTTAAAATCAAAATTTGCTTAATATAGACTAAATAGTAAGTATTGCACTGGACACCAGTAGATCTTAATTAATACTTAAAATGATAATTACAAAAATTGTACAATTTTACCATAGCAAAAAATATTTTTGAAAAACCACAATATTATAATAAGTGTATCAAATTTTGAAAATGACTAGTATAATTTTTTTCATTGACCTTCAGATTGATCTATTTGTTCACAGGAATTGTATGTCTAGGAACTTTGTTAAAATATTGCAAGATAGGTGGCACTGCAAATTGCGAAGATATTTTGCCATTTCACTTTGCCCCACATTCCCCTACTTCAAAACAACAAATGCATTGTAGAAAAAAGCACGGCTCACAATTTATAATGTTAACCATATTACTTCAACTGATAATTATTTATTAATGTTTTTATAGAGCCCTGTTTACTTTTCTTCTTCCTGTCATAGTTTTGCCTTAGATATGCACCATAAAAGCCTCTAAAATATACAACTGTTATTTTACTAATGCCTTCTATGGCAATATTTGATGTATGCATAATTAAAAGACTTCAAACAAAAAAAGCTTTCAATAAACTTATTAGGACTAAATGGGGATAAAATGCTGGTAATGTAAAAAGAATATCACTGAAAGTCAAAACAATAACTCAAAGTTGACCATTTAATACACTAAAACTTTCCTTTGTGAGCCATGTTATTTTGAGTGGCCAGTAACAACACTACAAGTTTTCCATCACAAAAGAGTTAGATTATGCACACGATTTTAGATATATATTTAATTTGACTAGAAGATTTACAGCACTCTGTCTATTTGCTCTCTCAGTCAATTAGGCTGTTGTGTGCTTTTAAAACTGTTCTAAATTGTTAGGTTAATATAAATTATGTTTTGATATTACTTCTATGAAATATATTGCGCAATTGGTAAAACTTTCCAGACTTTTTAGTTTAATAATCCAAAAAAAATTTTCGTTGCATGTATTTTTATTTCACTCATATTTTAAAAATAGTTAATTTTCATAGACTTTTATTTTTACCACTATAATACTGTATTATTTGAAGTAATTATGCATCTATAATCACCTTAAATAAATTCTCAAAGCAGAAATGAACAAGGGTAGAAATTAGATTTGTTTCATTCATGCTTCCACACATTTTAAAGACTTTGCTTTACAGGACACTTCAAAGATTATGTCGAGGTGGGTTTCAGTAGGACTCAAAAGTCTTAGGGTCAGACTCTGGGGATTTCAGAGCCTTCATTTATGACTACCCTGCTCCAAAATAATTAAGACTTGGAACTCTGCAGCTCTGGTTTTAGGACATTTATTTTGAAAACTCTGCTTAATTTTTCTCAACTATAAACACTAAGTTTCAAACATATATATATGCTTCAATGGTTTGACTTTGAATTTCACAAAAACAAAATGAAGCTTATTTTCAAGGAAAAAAACATCATATACTTACTCTGTCTAAGTAACTTATATGTAGAGTTCTTAAAGCATAACATGAGGATAGTGATGTCAAAGAATAGTCACTGATTTCAGCACAACCAGACAGATCAAGGTACCTAAATGTAAAAAGAAATAGTTTACAAAATGAAAAACCTAAAAACCTAATACTTCAATATAGAAACAATTTTCAAAACATACCTGAGTTTTTTGCAGCCCCGACTAATAGCATATAAAACATCATCATTTACATGTTGATTGTGCGCCAAACATAATTGTTCCTGTATTAGTTTGAAAAATATTTAATTATATATAAATATATATATATATATAAACATATATATATATCAATTTAAAAAGAGCTATAGAACCTTACATGCTCTATTTGAAATAATTCTTCACTGCATGTTTACCATAAAATGAAAGGAAAGGATAGGGTAGGGGTAAAAATAGGATAATTTGCGTAATTTAAACTTTTGTAATATAAAATATAAGATAGTGTGTAAATTATCCAGTGCGTAAAAGTTTTGAAATTAGTGGACTTTAAAAGAGAAAGAACACTGCATTCGAATAAAAATAACGCAACATTATTAAACAAGAAACAAGACTGACATACATGCTAAGAGAAATCAGTCAAGCACTATTTTGAGGCTTTAAAAGGACTCTTTTATGGTGGTGGAAAGTTCATCAAATAACAGTAAATAAACATTAGACAAAAATTAAAATAATCTGGTCATTCTACTTTATTGGATGTAACAAGAGATTGAAGCTAAATTTAAAATAGATTGTGAATAATTGTGCTAACTCAATAATTATTGAACTATTAAAAACAAAAACACTTTAGTCATTATACTATACTATTACCATTTTTCTTTTTTCATAAAGATTATAGTAAAACATAAAATACTCACAAGATTCGATAACCTGCCAATGTGATGCAAACCGCTAGATGTCACTAAAAGAATTTTTTGTTTCAAATTAGTGAAACTGAAAGCTTTAGGAATTATGATACTGAATAATATAATATAACAAATGAATCTCATGTTTTTTTAAATACTTACTATCAGGAAATACTCCTCCAAGGTACATAACTTTCAAAGACTTTAAACTCTGAAGGAGAAAAAATAATCAATTAAAAAACTGTTCATCAGCATGTAATAAAAAAATAAATTGATTAATAAATAAGTAATAGTAATAAGCATATAAGTACATATCTGTAACATCACTTGACAATTATTCATGTGCTACTAATTTTATCAAACTGAATATTTAAACAGCTATGAATTAATATTGTGATCTTGCAAGCTTAATTTGTTTATATATTTTTCAAAAATCCAAAGAATGTGCACAGTTAATATTTCTGGTTTCATGTGTTTAAAACAAAATTAAAAAAACTTAATATCTTTTTTTTTTTTTAAACTAACACTACCAATCAACCAAGATTGTGCCCAGTAATTTCCTTTTTGTTGGTAATACTTTTATTTCTTTTTAAATTTGTAGATAGCAACTCACACAATCGGATACAGACACTATAACAAAATTCAACTGTATTTTTTTAAGTCAAAAAAAAATTGTTCAACACTACACATAATCCATTGCTTTATGTGAGGAGGGAACCTTGCGTCAGGTGAAGTCTTGTAGCTTATCTAAGGTTCTTAGATATGGTATATAACATGGACTCTTAATCTGGGAGATGCAGATTAAATTCAAGGGAAGTGTGAATATAAAAGCAAATTAAGCAGAAACATTTCATTAACTAAAGGTCACACGAGTACCTCAAACCAAAATTTTTGAGAGGAGAAAAATTCTCAGTTTTCCAAATGAAATTCAGACTTTTATTGAATGATAAAATACCAGTATGCACACATATCATAAGTATGTAACACCTAATCGCAAGAAACATTAGGCATCATAAAAAATAATTTAAAATATTGAAAAAGAGAAACAAGAATCTCACGGCTGCAATATAGTCTACAAATTTTGCCAAAAAGGAAAATTTTGGGGAAGGGCTCCTGTGAAAGTAAATGCAATTTTGTGGTCATATGTAACTATTTTCAATGTTATTGCCTTTTCCGGACATCTTTAGTGTAGTTTCATCCCCATATCCCTCTGAACCTGGATTTTCAGCATTAGTATACAAAAAATACTGAGTGTGGCAAGAAATTAAAAATGATCTCAAATGCTGACAGTTACAACCCAACATTCAGTTGAGAAACAATGTATTAAAACATTTCTTCACAAAATTAGAATGTCTTCAACAAAAACTACAGAATTCTAGAAATTGAAAAAAACTAGGTAAAATGATCTAACAGGTGTTTTTATTTTCGTTCCCTTTTATTCTAAATCTTGATTGGAACAAACAAAAAAAAAAAACACATTTGATGAAACTGAACTTCAAAAATATCATCCATATATTAAGTAAGATGTTCATGATGAGATGTTCAACTTACCTGACACAATAATTCAAGCGCTCTGTCAGACAGTTGAAAGCAATCATTGATGTACAGTGCAGATAATTGTCGACATCTAGTCGCTAACTTTGTAAATCCCATAGGACTGAACTATAAGACACACATACTTGCATATTATTTTTTTGGAACTATACATTTATTAAGGCAACAATATATTTGCAAAAGTTAATATCAAACTATACATCTGCAAAAAAAATCATTAAAAACTTAACTGCTTAAAAAACTAATTTCAATCTTCAGCTCTTGTTTAGAACTTTTCAGTCATCACATAGCTCAATAGCTCAGACCAGTTTAAGTTATTGCAGACCACAGGTCCTTTATGACCATAAGATCTCTTAAACATTGTTCAGTCAACATTAGTAAAAAGACAATAAAAGAAGTTATCATACTGTGATGAAATTTAATTTTTGTAAAACCATACTGTAAAATTGCATTTTTTCTCCTTTCTCAAGCAATTTTTGATTCTTTTGACCCAAAATATGATCACTTGGCAGAAGAATTCAGCAGTATAATCAAAACAAAGTATGTTTACAACACACATTAATTTTCATTTATTTTTAGCCTGTGGGAAATAGTTGACACGTCGACAGAGAAGAAATAATTGTGCATAGCTAGTTACATGTTCAACATTGGTATATTTGTTCCTCTTTTTTGAATTGACACTTTCAGCAAAGAATATATTTGTAGAAAAATTATTGATGTAGAATAGTACAAAAAGAACGGATATCTTTCTGGCTTATTTTCAGTAGTTATACAAACAGCAAAAGATGCTATACTTGCTCTTTCTTCAATATTAAATTTAAGCACACACATTATTTGTGGATGGCAGGTGTCAAACTTTTAAATATTTAAAGTTAAAAACAAAGTAATTTATGATAGAATACTAAGATTAATTTAAATGTTATGTGATTTAAAAAAATCCAAAAAGATAAGATTAATACAATTACCCTTGAACATTTATTGAGGACACAAGTTTGAAGATTTGGACCAGCCATATGAAAACACTAAAAACAGAAATTTATTTATTTATAGCATGGATATTGATTAGGTAATATAATAATATAATAAAAGAAATTTCAGATACCTACTTGGCCTGTTATACGAGGATTTCCAGTTAAATCAATGCATTCAAGTTTCTTACAGAGATGCAATAGCCACCAAATTCTATGAATTAAAATTTTGAAGATAATTAGACAATCTATGCCAAGTAATAATATTCAAAATAAATAAATATTAACGAGAAGATATAATATAAAAAGGAAAAATAGTTCATATATTTATTCAAATGCTAAATGCAGATATACAAAGCGGGTACAATGATTCAATTATTTTCTTTTAAATGAGTAAATCATTTTCTAATTATACACAAGAAACATTGCAATTCTTATCTGCAGCAAAAGGTATGGGGAGAAATAGATAAGTAAAAACCATACATTCAATTAATAAAATGACTATTTGAGTTCCGTGAAAAAGTCTGGAAATTAAAAACGCAATTACATTTCTTTGCAATGCTTGATATGTGTTATTTATATCTGAAAGTTTTATTTAGAGAAGCAAAGTTGATTTTTTTTTATGTTTTAGTGGGCCAATGATTCTAATTGAATTTTAAAGACAGAAACAAAAATAAACACACATTAAAACTATGGATCTGTAATACTTTCATCTTTGAAGTAAAAACAACATAAAGTAGAATTCAAATGTTGCTACTTTAAATGAACAGTTAAAACAGAAAATTTTCATGATCACGTCTTTTACTATAATCAGTGTAATGAGAGCTAGTGTGTTACAGCCAACCTAATATCCCACTCTCTGCACTTTTTCCCTTACAGTTGTCATAGTTACTGTACTATGAACTTTTTCTCCCACTTAGCTTTTGCAACCATGGTTAAATGCAAACGATTAAAATTGCTTTGTGCATAAACTATTATTCAATTAAAAAATGAACGTCAAAAAAGCACAACTTTTCTTAGAAATTAGTGCTTTATTTATGTATGACTAGATTTGTCAGAAAACCTTTAGACATAACTAAGATAGGAGCATATAAATAAAGGTATAAACTTAATTAAATGAACATAAAATAAATGAAATGCCTCAACCGCAGTGCATAAAAAAAGATTGGAGCTGTTTTCTTTGGTACGGTTTCCATGGAGACAAAGCAAAATTTCTAAACTTGATGAGCCTATTTTAAAGTAACAAACTATAGTAATTGAAATAGGAAGATTTTCTTTAAATCCATCTATGTGTGGATAGCCAATAGCCAAAAACGTTTTCAGCCACAACCTGCAATGCTGACAAAACATTACATTCAACAGAAAACAATATTCTTACTAGAATTATTAATTCCTTTCCCTTGGCAAACTCAATATTTCCTCGTTCATATCTTTACAGCTCAACGTCTACATGAGAGAGCTACAATTTCCTGAATTATAGTCAGCACAGAATAATCAATTGTAAAACAAAGTAGTAAATGAGAAACTTTAGTTATCGTTCCAAAACTTTGACACTATAATTTTTGAGATGTTATCCCCCCCCTCCCCCCCCCCCCCCCCATTCTTAAAAAATAAATTTAGGTTTGGAAGGAAACCCATGCCCTTAGAGACTCAGCTTAGATAGGATTTTAACAGCAACAATGGTATACATGGTGCGTCCCAAAAGTAATGCGAATGATTTTTTTCTGGCGCAATGGTACAGAGCAGCGTGCTCTAACCAGCTGGGCCAGGTGTAGGGGGGTGTAGGCTTCAAATTGCGCCAGGTGTTTTTTAGTTGTCAGCTGCCAGAGAGACAGAATGTGTCATATAGTGAACCCCTTTTTCAGTAAATGTGACACGAGAAAATGGACAATTCGAAGGAGCAACGGTGCGCTATCAAGTTTTGTGTTAAACTTGGGAAGTCTGGCACCGAAACGTTTCAATTAATTCAGCAGGCCTTTGGGACTGATTGCTTGTCCCAATCCCAAGTTTTCCGATGGCACAAGTCGTTCATGGAGGGTCGAGAGAACATCACGGACGAATCTCGTAGCGGGCGGGCGTCAACCTCACGAGCCGACGAAAATGTGACGCGTGTGCGTGATTGTTTGAACTCTGACAGACGATTACGCCTTCAATTGATAGCACAGACTCTAAAGTTAACAAAACCAACAGTTCATCGCATTGTCACAGAAGATTTGAACATGAGAAAGGTGTGTGCCAAACTGGTTCCAAAAGTTTTGACCGACGATCAAAAAGACCTGAGAGTGCTCCGATGCCAAGAGATGTTGGAAATGTGTGAAAAAGATCCTAATTTTTTGAACGTAGTTATCACCGGCGATGAGTCCTGGATTTTTGAGTATGACCCTGTAACAAAAAGGCAGAGTTCAGAGTGGCACACCACATTCTCTCTCCGTCCCAAGAAAGCACGCATGAGCAAGTCCAGGATCAAAACCATGCTCATTGTTTTTTTTGACGTCAGAGGTATTGTGCACCACGAATTTGTACCGACTGAGACAACAGTTAACTCAGTTTTCTACTTGGAAGTGCTTAAAAGACTGAAAAGGACTGTCGCCCGTCGCCGAAACGACATCAAGGACACGTGGAAACTTCATCACGATAATGCGCCGAGTCACAGCGCTTTCATTATTAACGACTTCCTGGCCAGGGATCACACCCCATTGGTTCCCCAGCCTCCTTACAGTCCTGACCTGGCTCCTGTGAACTTTTTTCTATTTCCTAGGTTGAAAGGAGCAATGAAAGGTGAACATTGGCACTCGATTGAGAGCATTCAAGCTCATGTCACATCGGCTCTGAATGACATTCCAAAACAAGCCTACCAAGATGCCTTCCAGTGTTGGAAACATCGTCTTCAGAAGTGTATCAATGCAGGAGGGTGCTATTTTGAGGATATTTGACTTTTTGTATGAATATCTTCAGTAAATGCTTTTTTATGAATTTTTTCGCATTACTTTTGGGACGCACCATGTATATGTATTCCTTTATATATAATGAAAGATATGCATAAAATACAACTTTACATGAGACCTCATTTATAAAATTCCAACATTAATATTGTATATTTAAGAAAAAATACAAACCCTTTCTCGCCCACTTCAAAACACCTCTGAAGAATTACTTGCTACAAAAAACGAGAAAAAATTTAGATCCAAAAACTTAACTTTGGGTACAATATTTTATCATTTAAAAAAATATCCATACTTTTAACTTGGGACATTTAATTGCTAACTGTTGAAGTGAGACATTGGTAACCTTAACACTTGATAAATTAATGTGCTCCAGATTGGGACAAGCTTGAGCTGCAAAAAAAAAAAAAAGTGTTAAATGCTTTTATTTTTCATTATTAGAGGAGGGGAAACATTAGCATATGAAGTTCTATACTATTCATCAAGTACAAGACCTATTTTAAAGTAAAGCTGCAATTTTAACCCTGTTTACATTGTTTAATAACAATTCAAAATGCCTCCACTGATCAAGAGTGCGCCCAACTGCGAGGTATGTGTTGTATTTATTTTTTAACTGCAAAAGTGTTGAAAGCTATCGATATTCATCGAGATATTTCTTCAGTGTATGGTGAAAATATTATGAGCCTTGGAAATGTTAAGAAGTGAGTCCAAACGTTCAAAGATGGCTGTTCTAATGCACACGATGAGAAACAAAGTGCGTGACCTTCAGTTATGAATGAAAATTTGGCGTAGAAGCAACCTAGATCTAGTACCCAGTGACTACCACCTATTTTTATATATCTGAACCAAAACCTCGACAACCAGCATTGCAACAATGACGCTGATGTCAAAATGACAGTGCTGTAGTGGCTAACAAAATAATATTTTAAGGTATGGGCTTTCATGTAAAAATAAAATTTTCAAGCTAACTCTGCCTGTTTTTATTTGTACCGAAACAGTACTTATTTTTAAAATACACCTCATACAAGCGCAGAAAAGTACTAATTCATTATACTATAGAATCTTAATCTCATTAATATGAATTCTGCTTAGTTGAAGATGAGTTTAAGAATGTAATTTCTTTTTTTCTTTACAAGTTCTGTGTCTTCACCAAGCATTTTTGCTATTGCTGGTATAAGTATGGCTAGTAAAAGTGTTGATATATTTGTAAGAAGGAGAATGAGCAGAAAAAGAAAACCCTTGTGTTTTGTCACAGGTTAAAAAACAGAAGGCTTTAAAACAGTCAGATGCAGAAAGTAAACAGATAAAAAACATATTGTACAATATGCAACCACCAATGATAGCTTGAACATCAGAAAAAGGTGCAGAAATTATTAAGGAAAAATAAGTGAGGCTCTAAGACTATCAGTCTTATGTTTTTTTTTTTTAAACTTCTTTGATAAATAGAGATGTTTTTATTGGTTTTTCAGGGAACAAATTTGCTGAAAACTTATTGCTTAAAAAGTTTACTAAATTGGCAGACATTAGCAAAACATAAAGAAAAAGAAGCATTTAACCTAATACTTAAGAGATAAAACGCTGTCACACCATGAAGTAGAATATTTGAAGTTTTTAAAAAGTTATGGCATGTGCACAGCATTGGATCAGAGGGTAATCTATGATCTTTAAACTTTGTAACGAAATACATACTGAAACATTTTTGAAAAAAAGACACTACAACTTTGACTTAACAAATGAATACAAAAATAATGAATATAGTATTTATTGGCTAGCGGAATACTTGTTGGATTACAAATAATAAACTGACAATATACAATTAACAATTTCAAGAATATATAAAAATCTGACAAGGACCCCTATACTACTTCCTTGTATGTATATTAAATAATTCATGTTTTAAATAACTCTCAAAAGTAAATAGAATAGTGCCTCAAAGTTGAAGCGGACAAACATTTAAAACACTTTCCCTTGAAATTAAAACTAATTTACCATGGTGTAAATACAAATTATAAAAGAAACTGATTTACAGTGTTTTTGTATCCAAAAACAAATATTGTTTGTCATTTTCAATATTTCATACATGTGATTACTTTCAAATCAATTTGGCTGAAAATATTTGACATGTTGTGACTGGTTGGTTCAACGTGCAAAAGTGCTATTAAGTGCATTTAGTAAAAAAATTTATGATTTTTTATTTTAAACTTTTATCATTTTGGATTCTCTAACTCTGTTTTATTTTATTTAATTTTTTCAAATTGAAATTTCTAACCAAAACCAAGCAAGCGAAGAATGCTCCCTTTTAAAGCTGAGTAGACTGCCGTCACCTCCCATTATCTTTGTCTATAGATTGTGGTAATTTTAAATGGAATGAAAATTTTAGAGTGGGTGGAAATTTTTTTAAGGCAGATGGATAGAAGGACTGAACTAAGTTTTGCCAATCAAATTGGCTGATTTCCGCCAATTGGCTGAAGAATCACATGTATGATATTTATATAAGAAACATGAAAATATTCTAGGTCATATTGATTACAAATTTTACAGTACTTTAACACATTTAACGATAATGATATGATTCAAGGAAGTTATTCAACATGAATGCACAAATTTAATTCAACAGTAAAATTAAGATATTTACCTATGATTTCAACTGCTTTGTAATCTAATGTATGAGATGCAGTAGACAAATCCATTTTTCTAAGACATCCAGAACACTTTTTTAATATTGACAACAAAATGCTATTTGTAAGAGCTAAAATATTAAGATACGATTATTTTTCATTAAAAAAGTGTTCCTAACTAAATAAGAAATTCATAATTATTTTGAACATTTAGAATATGCATTTGAAATTTTTAGATTTACATAAGAAGTTACATTTAATTACAAAGTAAACATTATACAAATAGCAGTTAGTATTGCAGACACAATTTTCATGATTACAAGAAACAACCTTACTGAGAAAAAAACTTATGAATAAGAAGACTTTTAAAGCTTTTATCAGATTTTTTCCCCATATCAGAGGTCAATTGGCAACCTTATCTACAAACAAATACATCTATAAGGCATGAACACAAGAAGGGAAAAAAATAAATATGTGAAATAGGAAGGGAATAGGAAAAGTATCATAAGGAAATAAAGCTACATTGCCAATGCAGCAATGAAAATGAGTCCCTGGTGTTTGAGTGAGTTTCAATGTAAGATAATTTATATGATTATATTTCCCATACATTAATATACGACGGTTGGGGTTCAAGTCATGACAACTATTTTTTTCTCGCAAATACCAATTCGGTTGGAAAATGGAACATACAAATGAAGGGACAAGATGTTAACACAATGAGTGGATAATGGATAGTACTGAAATATTGTAACACACTAATTTATTACTGTGGTAGACAGGGCCTCACCATGAGAAAGAATTACGATACAGTACACATACGATTGACCATATGATTCCATGTCTGAATCGGGTCATCCAGACATTGGTGCATCATTTCATTCTTTTGCACAATGAAGGCCATATGGCCCTGTATAAAACAGCAATAAATTAGTGTGTTATGCTATTTCAGTGCTATTCATTGCCCACACATGTAGTTAACACCTTGTCTCTTTATCTGTGAAGAGCCCATTTTCCAACCGGACTGGTATTTGCAAGAAAAGAAATAGTTGCCATGGCTTTTGCCACAACCCAAAAACAATATCACACATAAAATAAAAATTATTTAAGGAGATGTATACAATTGTGCTTTAAAAAAAATAGAAAAAAAGAAATAACCATCACTTACGTTTTCCTTCCCATAAACAAAACACGTTTTCAAAATTTATGCTGCTTTGTGTTCTCCATAATTCTAAAGACAGTTTTCTCCATTTTTTGCAAACTAACAAAATTAAGAATACAGTTTTAGCTAATAAAAAAATAAAGTTGAAATTTTATTTTAAAGAGGATCTAACAACATTATTTTTGTGAATATGCTAAAAGGTAAAACATGAAAAACTTTAAAATAAAAAAGACTTGAAAGTCACATTAAAAGATCACTCTGAATAGAAATTTATAAAAACATTGCTTGTTCTTCTTACTTAGTCAGACACTAAATTCAAAAATAGCTACAAAGAAAGCAATTGAATGACAACAAACAAAAAAGCAATGGAGTGCCAATGTCATTGCTTTTTTCATAATCATAAAACAATTATATTACCTGTTTAGAAGTAATTAGACAAATGTAGAATAAGGAGTATTTTAGTACACAAAGTTAAAATATAGTTTAAAAATGATGATCCTACAATTTTTGTACATCTCTTTGTAAACTTGGAGATATGTTTACTAAAAAAAATCTTCATGCTTGTAGCACAATAAATAAATAGGTTAAGAATCTCATAAAAGAAAAGTGCAATTAATAATAACTCTCAGTACATAGGTCATAAAAATGAAAGGATTTGATTGAATCTGATGAAAAAAAAACAAATAAATTTTAAAAACATCTATCTATTTTTCAGATTTTTAACAGCATAAATACATAAAACAGTTCTATGTTACGCAGCACATTTGAAAAAAAATGTACATGTAAATTTGCTAAGCAATATAGTTAAAATTACAATTATTTTAAGCATGTCACTAAACAAACAAAACCATATTAATCAGTTACAATGCACTCCAACATTGAAAGAATCAAAGCATATAACATCTAAAGCCAAAATCTGTGTGAAATAGAACCATCAACTAAGTAATAAGTATTCTTCTTGCAAAAACCAACACGACTGACCATTTTGTGCACTTATATAATTGTCTAAACAGACTAAGGACAAATACTGAGAAACATGCTGAGAATTCCAGCTTAATAATAGTACACATGTGATTCAAAGCTCCATTGAAGTTCATAACTATTTCGTTTCTCCTTTTTTTTTTTTTTGCTTTTGAATTTTTATTTTTGATTTGGAGACTATTGACATGGACAACAACTGCAATAAGTTGGTAACACTTACACGAGACGACATTCCATCTCAGAAGATTTAATCCAATTGGCTGCATTTCCTCTTCACGTGCTGCTCCTCAAAGGGTTAAAGTGTAATTCAAACTTCTACATCAAAATCAGTGGAAGTGATAAATAAAACACCCATGTTCTTTACTGAATATGAAACCAGGCCCGCAAACATGGACATTTTGTGCTTTACAACCTATGCCTGCCATTGAGCAGCTGACTAATGATGAGTTCAAAATAATTAAAAACCCATAATTTCAAAAGAAACAAAACTCAAACTTAAACAAAAATAAGCTGCATAGATAATATAACAGCAAAACTTCAAATGAAGGCTTACCAAGTTCTAGTTTTACTCTATCTTTGATGCCTAAGAATGAAAAAATTAGTAACAACATGTCTGAATTCATTTCATTAATGTTTTGTAAACTGCTGCTTTTAGATATGGTTGGCACTTGGAGACTATCACTATACTCTTCAACTTCATTTTCTGATGTCTAGAATATAACAAAACAGGGGAAAAATGCAAAATCAGTTTAGAGGTTGACATATGTGAATTTGCAACTATACAGTTTTAAGAAATTTATAAAAAAATACCTGCTGAAACAAAATTTCTCTAGCCTCCTTTTTGTACTTTTCACTTTTCCTTTCCTCTGCAGGAAATACCCTAAGGGATCTAAATTCAAAAAAAAGAATATTACTATTGTAGCTAAAACTGCTATTCACTTCAAAAAAAGTCTTTTATTTAGAAAATTAATAATTTTATAGTTATTCAAGACACTTTAACAAATAAAAATCTGATGTGGACCCCACATGACTTCCTAGTACACCCTATTAATTACTATATATTTTTTAACAACTAAGAAGAAATGTATGTATGTACATGCATTACATGAAATTCACCATTTTCTTGTGAATTTTCAATGTTTTAAAATAATTCTTAGATATTTTTCTATAGGCATAAAGTAAAAAAAAAAACACAGAGAATGGCACTTTTAAACTTGAAGAATTTGTTTCCATTTAAAACTGCAGTCATGAAACTAACTATGTGTAATGCGTAGAAGAGGACAATCGAAATACTCACATTCCTTTGTTTGTAGTGAACTAATGCAGGAAAGAGAGTTTCATAAAAATTCATGATAAGCATGATAAGCCCCGGCATTTTCAAACAAAAATAAATATTTTTCACTAATATTTTAAAAGATCATTAAATTTTGCCTGTTATAAATAAAATATGAACGGTGAAACAATTATTTTTACTTCATTTGTTTTATTTTCCATGGAAGTTTTACTTTAAAAAGTCAAAAATTACAACAACTGTTTCATACTTATCTATTCACCATCAGAAACGGAAAAGAAAAGAATTTTTTATTGAACTGATGAAAAATAGCCAAGTAGTAGTTAGTAGCAAAAGTTTTTCCTTTTTATATAATATTAATACATATGAAGATTGAACTGCGTGATTTGAGCCCAAAGTAATGACGAATGTCAGGTGAGAGACTGTTTAAGTGTTTATTACCTTTTGTGCAACACATTGTATGAAGCTAATAATATTACAATTTTGCAAAGAAAAAAAACATCACAATTTCTAACAACAAAAAGTTATGTAAAAATTGTGAATGATTTGAAGAAAAAGATTGATCTACTAGATTTAAACATTTTTTTAAAATACTTTTTTTCTAGTACTGTCAAAAATCATGCTTTATAAACTTTCTGCTAACTATTCTGATTATCTAAAACAGGGGCTTTCAACTGGCAGCTCACACACCTGGTTTTTGTGACCCACGAAACATTTTGGTAAAATTATTTATAGCATTACATTTTAAGTTTGATCATATGCAAGGAAAAAAGTTTTTGAGAACACAGCAAATCAAAATCTGTTCCAAATGCTGTTGATTAATGTACACTATTTTACAGGCTGCACTTCCAATTAGATGCACTTCCAAAATTCAGATGTGTATGGTGTAAGAAACAGTTAAGACTCTTCAATAACTAAGTATGAGATGGACATTGTTTTTGGTAGTCGTAAGTCAATAACCTTAGTTTTTCCATTAGGCATTTCATATACTTTTGGAAAAAAAAAAATTATTTCTGTTTGTAATATTCTTTATACTTTCTGCAATACTTTTTCTAAAATTCTTCAATTCTGTAATACTTTTTCATGAAGATGGCTCCAGCCAGCCTTCTTCATAAAAAAGTATTTTGGTCACAGTTATAGGTATTCTGCGGCCCAGCCCACGGAACTTTTGGTTGCAACTGCTGCCTTCGAACACTTAGAAGTTGGAAATCCAATGTTTAAAAGTTCTTAGCTCATTCAAGTAATGTATTTTTTTCATATTGCAATATTAAATTTGATCTGTTCCAAAATGAGCCTTGTTCATAAAACGTCATCTTGGTTATAACTTCTTAAATATGGCAGTGTTTGCAATATAAAAGAAAAGATTGACTGCATTTGATTACAAACAGGAGACATACTATTGAAGTTTTATTTAAAAAAAGACTCAAACAATATAAATATCTATTTACCTTCCATGGCAATCCAATTCTGCAAGGGGAGCATTTCTGGCTCTTTCAGCGTCATGTTGGTTAGAAAATATGACAAAACCATACCTACAAAGCAACAGAAAAATAGAATGAAAAAATCTGCAGAAAACTTAAAACTGAAAGATGCTTTAAATGGTAAAGCAATTGTAAAGCAAAATTAACCCGAAAAAGCAACTTTGCTGCAACACTGCACTAAGCCCGTTGTTTGGGGGGTTCAGGGGGGGGGCAATTGCCCCACCCACATTTCTGATTGTAAAAAATCAATGCAAATTCATAAAAGTGGGCATGGTTTTTGTTGCTTTCTGATGCAATTTAAATTGGGTTTTCAACCTTTGCCCCAGGATTTTTTTTCAAATTCTAAATGTGAAACTTAATTAAACATAATGGCACCTAAGTGTACTGTTTCATCTTAAGTTTTCCTGAGGGACCCGAGACTGGTAAGTCACTGTGTGACAGGTACAGAAGAGCCCTTGAGGGTGATGTTCATCTAAAGCCGTGAAGGTCAGAAGAAAAAGAGAAAGTTTTTTACAATTAATGAAAGCATTGTAAGTGTTTTAGTTTAAGTAATTTATCTAAAAAAATATTTTTTAAAAACACAGCATAGTTCCTTATGTAGGAAACAGTAATATATAATAAAGTTTACGGTGCATTCACAAGTATCTAAAATAATTGGTGTATGTTTGTCAAAAAGACAGTCATACTTTTATCACAGAGCGAAAATTTGTCCTCGCGAGGGTTCTTGTGACCCTCGAGACAATATAGCGTAACAGGTAACAGTATATGCAGAAAACATTAACATATGCAAGCAAAATATACTCAGTTAATGCTGCATAGTGAGTTTTGCTTTTTGCAGATTACAACTGTGCAGGAAAACTATCTAAAATTCCAACTGAAATAAGATTAACATTCCATAGAAATCTTCATTAGAACATGGTAAAAATAAAATAGAGCCTTTAGTGATCCTCTACTGCGGGAAATAGATAGCAAAACATCAAAAATTAAAAAAGATTAAAAAGGCAAAACAAAAAAATGTGCCGCAACCAAAGTCCCACATGTATTTTAAAAACAAACATTGTTAGAAACTTTGACCTTGCAATCATGATACAGGTTACCAGGCACATAAAAAATGAGTATGAATGCACATTATTTTTCAAATTATAGGTAAATACTACATAGCAAACAAAAGATGAGAAAAAAATAATTACCCTCTTGATTTTCTTTTAATATGATCTTGCACAATCAAGCAATCTGAAACTTTACCGAATTTTGAGAAAAAATCCTTCAGTTCTTTTTTAGAGACCTAAAATAATACATTTATGCATGATTAAATGAAATGTAAGAAATTTGCTATTCAAAGAAATTATCAATACATACATTATAGATGTATGTATAGAAAATCTTTTAAGCTGTTTTTTATTTAAAAATAAAACCCTTGTAAGAAATACTGAGGATGAAAAGACAAACCAAAGTTCTCAAATAAAAACTTTTAAAACTAGAGCTAGTTTTCCACTTTTAAAAAAGGGCATTGGCAGTTTATTTCTTTTTTTTTTTTTTTACATGCAAGTTTAGGCTTAAAATGAAAATATATAATACATACATATTACTTCTGTTCAAGGACAAATACAAGGTAGGGGCGATCGGATTGGCCCCACTTAAGGGACCCTACACCAACAATTTTTCTATAATTAATTCAAATAAATGGAAGGGAAATTTTTCGGAATTAAAGCTTTAAAAAAATTGCAGTCTATCTTCTTTCATGATGTGGAGGACAGAAATAGTGTTCAGAACATTTTGTTCAAAAATTTTCTTAATTTAAATTCAAACAAAAAAATGAAATTTTAGATTGATTTATCTTTGATGATTGTAGAAGGGTAAAGGTTCAAGGCCTCTACCCTCGTGAAATTTTTCCTGACATTTTTTTTTATATTGAAGTTTAAAAAGCGCAACTTAAGATGTGCATCGATGATATAAGGCGAGGGGGGGGGGGGTAGGAGGATTCTGGAGTCGGCCCTAAAAATATTTCGTAATTAAAGACTGAAACATTTTATTCAACATAAGTAAACCAGGGTATTTAGTAAAGGGCAATGATACAAATCAAGGGCTCTTTCCTTTGAAAAATTTCTGGATTTGCCCTTGTAGCTATGTTTCTATTTGCTCATTTCTACGAAATGTTAAAGCATGACTTGGTTGACATCAAACCAAAATAAGAGATTTAAAAAAAATCATCACTTTCTAACAATTTTCTTTACTGTAAAAGAATTTTTAAAGAAAAAAAAATACCTACTCTTTCAGGAATATTTCCAACAAAAATTCTTTTCTTCAGATTATTGGCAGGCGTATCTCTCTCCTGTTCCAGCCTCTCCAAACGACTCTGGAGGCTGGGTCTGGCAGGTGAAAAAGCTAAAGGAGCTTCCTCATCTATTTCATCATCAGGGGAGGACAGCTGAAGCCCAGAATTCAACACATTGAACCCAATGTCAGGTTCAGAAACCCTGGACTCGAACAGTCTGCACTTCCTTGGTGACGGAGTGCGACACAATCTCTCACGCAGGGCTTGCTCTGAAAACCTTCCATTCTCTCGAATAGGTGTCGATACCGGCGTGGCCGGCAGGCTAGATCGATAAAATGCTCCAGGTGGGTTCCCAGGAAGGCATACCGCGTTGAATCCCATAAAAGATTCGGTATGCAGTTTGTAGAGGTAGCTGAAGCGAAACCCCAACATTGTGATCTTTTACAGTATCTTATCCATGATGGTTAACCTAAAAAAGAATAATAATGTTCATGTCATATAACATTTTTGTACACATTAACAACATTATCAATAACAAAATTAATTGTTTAAGAATAATTTAAATTCCTTTGTAACTTCCGTACAAGCAAATACAGGATTCCACGGATGCATTTTTTTAAAAAAGAAAGGACTAGAAAAAGTTGCAAAAAAATTTTTTTAACACTTAGTTCCTATAACTTCTTGATGAAAGGAGGTTCATTTTAAATAATATCAGGAGTCTTGGAGGCTGAGAAGTTTCACTTACAGAAAATTCAGTGACAGTAATTTTTCTTTTAAATTATCTGAACTGAAATATTGAATAGTGACATTTTAGAAAGAGGTTAAATATGAAACACCAATTATATTATCATGAACTCAAAACACAATAGTTACGGACAAAGGGAAAGAGGTGGTGATTTACCAATTAGTCCATGGACTAAAGAAAAACTTGCAAATATTACTTCAATTTTGTCATTTTAATTTCATGTTTGCATCATTTCTATTTAAGTTATTATAAGGGGCAATTACAAAAACTTGTTATCCTCATTTGACCGTAGCTGATAGTTGTTTAATTTTTCGATTAAACCATAAGGATAAGAATTAGTCCACCCTGTTAGTTATAATATTCATTTAGAAAAAAAATTTATTTCCCCTTAACTTTCCGGTAGGTACTAGAAATTCACGCCTAGTTCTTTATGACAAATTAGCTAGGTCAAAAGTGATTGTGATAAGGAATACATGATCATGTATGAAACAGAAGCAGCAAAAATATTTCCTTCGCAGGGTCTAAAATATATTTAAAATGTCACATTAGTATTAGAAATATGTGGTCATTAGTCGCACTTCATGACTAAAAATTTTGATTTGACACCTTGAATTTCAACTCTAGAGGCCAAATGTGACACCTAAAGTTTTGGATCACATTTAAAAGTTTCTCTTCCAACTCATCCTAACGGTGACATATAGGAAAATCTGAAAAGTAATTTTGAAATGCAAATGATTTTGTCTTTGAAAATCATTTTCTTTTGCATATTTTAGTTACTATGCTATTGGAAATGTGCAGCATTTCTATTTAATGAATATTTTTTTGGCTTCCAATAGCTACATGTTTGATTCATTAATAATTGCACCTAAGTTTTCCATTTTGACGCCTATAAAAGTTATTCTAGGCGTCATCATGGGGCCTAGATTTAAATTCTTATTTCAAATACTGTGCCACATGAAATAAATTCCATTACTATTGGTGGGTCTGGGTATTTACACTAAAATGAGTTAAGCAGTATAAATATAAAAATTATGACGAATATATTAACATATGTATGAGAATATACTGACAACTATAGTAAAATTATGAAAAATGAACAATTAATCGGAAATACCTGATGCGCTACTTCAGTTCAAAAGGAATATCAGGTCTCAAGAACTGATTTTGAACAACAAGTGAAATTCTTGGCTTTAAAAACTCGCGATAATGACATTAAAAAAGAAATCCCCAAAAAACAACACAGAAAAACTTTAGGATAAAATGAGAAAAGATAGAACTATGAAAGGTCGAGTTTTACTTCAAATTTCCCCTTACAATTTCGAAAAAAAAATAGAAATTAGATTTCAAAAAACTCTGCATAAATATTATGCATTATATTTCGTTAAAATGTCATTTATCAGACTTTGAAATCGCCCGCATGAATTTTTCAAGAAAAATTGAGCGATATAATTCTTGGCAAGCCAACTTATTCTTATGCATTTTGGACTCTTTATTCAAAACAACAAACAATTTAAGATAATTCTGTCTTTTGCGTACATATTTTATCGTACATAATTCCTGAAACTATATAACAGCGTATTTTAGTTGTATCGACACATAAACACAAAATTCTGAAGAAAAACTGCAAAATTTATATTCAATATTGTTAGGTCGTAGTGTTGAGTTGCTTTATTTCTGGCGAAGAACGAAATTTCACCCCAAGGCTCTCCTGCATATAGCTGAATGCCGAATGGATGATGATGACGTGTAACGGTATAACTGCGAAGCACTGTCACTGGTGATGACGTCGAAGTAATGACGAACACAGGTCCCTGATTTAAATGTTGCAGGATTATTAGAGCCGAATTCAAGTGAAACACCATTGCAATCGCTTCGAGGCGTTCGCATATTGCAACCGCTACTGTAAGTCGAATTTAAGTGAATTCGTTTCACTTGAATCCAAATTTTGGAATTTGCGATTGCATTGGTGAGTTGCGATCGTCCGTGTTTCACTTGAATTCCTGCCTTAATAATCATTTAATAAAACTGATAAACGAAAAATGTAGCAAGGGAAGGGCGATGGGAGCGATCGAATAGGGGGAGAAGGGTCCGTCCAGGAGCCTTCTCTTCCTTCTCCGATACCCCCTTCTCCTGTGTTTACAAGAATGCATGGCGAAAAAAATGGACAAGTACGAAAAACGTACCCTTGAAACATTTCTGGATGCGCCCTTGAAATGTAGACAGCACAATTTCAATAATAGAAATTCTGCCCATGTAAGTTATCTTTCATCTTGAACGTACTTTAAATCACAATTTCGTATTTAATTTTCAAATAGGGGAGGGAATGTTTATGCATTTTTATCTTTTTTAATTTTATATAGAACTATTTATTTTGATGACGCAAAATTTAATTAATTCATGATTTGAAGAGCGTGAGCTCTCTGACAGAGTAGAGAAATAGTAAAATGCTGGTCGCTTACACCCAAAGGTGCTGGTTCAAACCTCGCTCAAGTCAGTGGATTTTAAAGATGCAGAAAATTGACGGCAATCATGTGTTGTAAGATGTTTCGAAACGGGGAAAGATCCCTAGAGTTCTTGTTTGGCGTGGAATGCTCTCGGTAAAATAAAATTCCCAAAACAGTGAGCAAATTTGGGAATATACGGTGGTAGCTCTTTGCATATTCCCAATACAGGTTTGCATCGAATAGAGCCCAAGGGCATTCATCTAGTGGGGAAACTGGGCTTCCTAATTCTCGTGACAATATCATCCCTACCCCTACCGATAGTGGTGCTACATGAAAGAACGGATGCTAGATAGAGAAATCGCATAGATCTAGAAAGATAGTGCGTGTACCGCAGCTCCATTACAAAGAAAAAGAAAAATATCACGAGGTTAGTTTAGTTAGTGTGAAATGTTAAATTGGAAAAATTAATCACACATTGAAATTTTATATCAAATTAGGTATATTTGAATTAATTGAAGTAGAAAAATCAGTAAAAAAGGCAAAATATGTGTACAAAACTAAAACAAAGATTTCATTTAATCTCTATTCTGCTGAAAATGTTGATATAGAGTGAACTCTCATTTATGCGCCGGTTCAAGGGACCAACAGAAAAAGTCTCATAAGTGAGAGAGACGCATAAGTGAAAAAGGCTATTTAAAAGTCTAAAATGCAACATAAGTTCTAATGAGAGCATGAATAAGAATATTTCTATAGAAAATGGTTATATTACTACGATTTGGCAACTGCTGTAACCTAACTACAATGATAAGGAGAAAACAAAAATAGTAGCAAACCCAAGGAGGTTAAAGGGGGAGGAGCTAAATCTCTGCTATCTAAAAGTGGCAACAAATTCTCACCGCCGCCAGAGGACGCTGCTCGACAAAGGCTCCCTATCTCTTACGGGAATCAATGTAAGGCAGGAATTCAAGTGAAACAGGTGCAAATTACAATCGCTACTGGAAATGAATTACATTAGAACGTTTCTTGATAAAAACATCGGGACGTCAGCGTGACGTTTGCCTATGAAAAACGAGCTAGATAAAACGTCACAGCCTACTTGGCGAATAAGAGGAGATCGCTGACTGCTTGTGAGCTCTTATTGGCTCCATCCGTAGTGACGTCAGTTCCAAGTTAAGTTGTATTAGCATTTATTTTGCGATCGCATCGAAGCGATTGCAATGGTGTTTCACTTGAATTCCTGCCTTAATGATACTGAATCTGTCATCTTTTTAAATGCTGCTATGGGAAAGAAAAAAATTTTTTTTTCAACTGGATTTTGGTGTGTAAATCTTCGATTGACATCATGAATTAAATATGATTTTCATCCCACGAAAATAGGTGCCTTATTCTTTGAGAAATATGTTTAATCGAATGCACTTACCAACTTGCCAAATCTGACAGAATCTGTCATTTTCTTAAAGAATGCTGTTGGCAAGAATATTTTTTTTTAATTGGAATTTTGCTCAAACCATCGATTAACATTATGAACTAAATATAGTTAATAAATATTTTTACTAATAATTATTTTGTTTACTAAATATATTTAAGTAATAATAAAATTAAATACTGACATAATTAATTTTTTGCCTCATGCTTAATTTATCAACAATTTAGAGAACTGATTCTCAGCAAAAATTATATCGTACAATGCAAAGATAATGTCACATACAGTCGCATATATGGCAAATTTGGCAAGTAGCTAGATACGATCGATTAAACATATTTCTTAAAAAATACAGCAAAATTTCAGTGGGATCAAAGTCATATTTAGTTCATAATGTTAATTGATGGTTTACACCAAAATCCAGTTGAAAAAACAATTTTTTCCTTCCCATAGCAGCATTTAAAAAGATGACAGATTCAGTATCATTTACATTGATTCCCGTAGGAGATAGGGAGCGTTTGTCGAGCAGCGTCCTATTGGCGCCGGTGAGAATTCGTTGCCACTTTCAAACTAGCGCATCCGTAGAACATTTCTCTCCTTCTTTCTACTCCGTGAGCATACCTAATTACAAACTGGTCCCTTTAAAACGATACATAATAGATATTTGTCCCTCTCCGAATTTTGTTCATGTATAAAAAATGCCTTCCGTGAGCAATAAAAGCGAAAGATTAAAGAGGAAAGTGAAGAAACATGCTCGTTTTGTAGGATAATTAATTAAATTGTTTACATTTTATGAAAAATTCGGCGCATAAGTGAAATATTTATCTTTAGAGCGACGCATAAATGAATGAAATTATCATTATATTACTATGGAATGCACAGGGACCACTGAAAATCGTCATATAAGTGAAAAAGAAGTATAAATGAGGCGGTGTATAAGTGAGAGTTCACTGTATATCCATATATATAAAGTTAACGGGCTCTGTTTGTTTGTTTGTATGTATGTTTGTAACCGCTGGCCAGAAGATCCCTCAAAGCACCTACAGTACTGAAACATGGCACAAAAATTCAAACATATCCCCGTGAAATGCACTTCGAAGGCCGAATTCTAAATTTCGGATTAGTTATTTTTAAATTAATTAATTAGTCTCATTTTTGGTGTAACAGCATAATTAAGGGGGAAAACTTTCCCCTACCCCATAGCATTTTATATCGCTGGAAAGGGGGTTTTTTTCTGAAAAAGAAAAGTTTTAGCACGTTTCTCTCCGTAAATTAGAACAGGAGATATCAATTTTAGTCAATTTTCAAGGCTTAACTCCATACGCTAAACTGAAACATTAAATCCATTTTCCAGAAAGACTGATCTTTCGCCTATGAAGTTACATAGTGGTTTGAATTTGCGTATAGAGTTAAGCCTCGAAAGTTGACTAAATTTGAGTAATTAATATTTCTCCTGTTACTTACTTAACTTAATGTCCTTTTGATTTATTTGGCGCATTGTGATTTAAACTTTAACATGACTTTTAGTTAGAGATGCAAAGGGTGGAAAAAACCCAGTTTATTCCCGGGAAAAAACCGGGTTTTTTGGGAAGGGAATTTTGAAAATTCCCTGGAGTTTTGGGAATTTTCATAGTGTTAATAAATTCTGGTTTTGAAATTTGTATTTATTACCCTAATTAGATACATTCAAAAGATATTTCCAAAAGTTATATTTTGCAGTATATGGAATTGCTTATCAGAAAAATATTTCAAAATAATAAGTGAAAGAGGCCACCCAGGCCAAACTATCTTGAGTTTGTTTTGTCGCAAAGTATAATTTCAAATTGAGGTTGTGTCTGAGTGGTTTTCATCAAATTAAAAATGTTTTTTTCAGCATTTTTTTTCTCTCTCTCTTTTTTTTTGGAGATCCAAAGGTCGTGAAACTTAACAACAGTATTCTTTCGAAAGTTGTTGCATTTTCAACTCAAATAATGACGAAGACTTTATTTTTTATTCATACATAAGGCATAACAACTATGTAAAAAATTACTATGTTTGTCTACATTCAAAATTCCCAATGTTCCCCAAAATTCCGGGTTTATTCCCCAAAATTCCCGGGTTTTTTCCCGACTATCAAAAACTACGGGTTTTTTGCATCTCTACTTTTAGTGGAATTTGAAAGGTTGCGGAGAACATTTTTTTTTATCAAAACGAAAGATGTTATGGGGTTAAATTTTTGCACCGAAAGGAGGACAAGGGGTCATTGTTATAAGCTGTTTAAATCTCAGGCTAATCTGGAAATTCGGAAAAATTACCATTTCACTTCATTTCATTTGGCGCCGAAGGCGCGGGAGATGTTGATGAGAATGGATGCAGAGTCCCTGTTCTCTAGTACGCAAATTACTCGCAGAGTAGTAGGAACTTGGAATAGTTTACCGGAAGATGCGGTAAGAGCAAGGGAGTAGATAGGTTTAAGAAGGCCATTGATCTTAATTGGGGTCTATAATTTGACTAGGACCAGCCCAGTTGGGCCCAGAGCCTGTTGCTGGTCGTCGCATTTGTATTTGTAGTTAAATTAAAGAATATAATCATTTTACTTTAGAGGATTGGAGTGAATTTAAATTTATTCAGTTGACTTCCTTTACATTTATTGCACGGGCATCGCCGTGCGGGTACTGCTAGTATATGCATAAAATCTTTAACAGAGCAAAATTTTAAGTATATAAGGCCAGCAGTTTCAAAGCTCCCAATTATATTAAAGGGTCAGCTAAAAAAAAGACAGAAAATACATAAATGAATAACACTGGTAAACAGGGTTTCTGTTCCTCATTGAGTAAGTGGTGATTTTTATATTTTATGGGGTGCTGAAAAAGAATATGGCAATAAAAATGCTCCATCACGCACAGATTTTTGAAAAACCCAAAATTTTGAAAATATCACTTTAATGACATTTATGCAACACATATGCAGTATTTTTGTGATTTACAAATTTATATAAACTATTATAAAGCTTAAATTTAATATGAAACACAAAAAATATACATTGTTAAAAAATTTAGAAGGATTAAAGAAATTTTTGACGAAAAAAATAATGATACTCGTAAAAAAATTTCCTAAATTTCACACTTTTTGTAGCTGTAAATGATCACTGCGAATGATCTCTTATAAGCCTATCACAAAATTCTCTAATAAGATCCTAATAGTATTGGTCAAGCTTATTACGAGTCCAACTTCCTTGATATGGCACTTCCATTGCGGAAATATCCTGGCGAAAGCGCTTCCCATGCTCGTCGCTCACCGCTACTCATGACTGTTTCCCATACTCTCAGGGAAAACATCTAAGTGAGGTGTTAAAATATGAATTTTCAGTGACGTTGAACACCTGAATATAATTTTTTAACAAGTCTTTCACTAATTTTCATAGTTCGAACTTCTATTATTCCCTAAGAATTGTGTCACAACATTTTTAAAATCAATCCCTGATGTTTTTACTTCTTTTTACGTAGTAAAGGAATTATTGTAATCACGAAAAAAATTTCACTCAAATTTCGGTCTAAATTTTGACTTTGCTCACCCCCGAATGAATGTCGTGTAGTTTTTTCGACCTTTCAGCACGTGCATATATACCTAACAACATACAAACAGCCGAAAAATCCATTTCGAAAATCCCCGAGTAAATTACGACGAGTTTTCTCGTGACGTCTATATGTACGTATGTATGTGTGTATGCATGTACGTGCGTATGTATGTATGTCGCATAACTCAAAAACTGTTAGCCGTAGAAACTTCTGGTTTGGTATATAGGCTCTGAGGGGGTCTAGTTGTGCACCTCCCCTTATGGTGCATTTGAATAATCCCAAGGGGGTCTTTTACCCCTTTTTGGGGGTAAATCAATGTTAATTTCAATGCAGATTAAGTGATATGATTTGGCGCTACCGCTTGGCGATATATCGCCAAGCTTTAAGTCTGCGCTTGCCGCCAACTTAGCGATATATCGCCAAGTTGGCGACAAATTTGGCGAAAAAATGATGTTTTTGAATTTGGATTCAATTTGGCGCTCTTGGCGATAATTTGTGAAAAATTCACCGAATCATGTTAAAATCGGCGATATTTAGAAAATAAAACATTGTAAAACATTATTTTGCATTGATTGGAGGCAAACTGGAGTGTAAATGTTTGAATTGTTATCTTGCTCATTCTAAGGCACTATTTTAACACTTAAGGCATCTATTATCTAATATCTTTAAACGAGCAATTCTTGTATATATATTTATTTATATATTTATTTATATATTTATTTATTTTTCGAAAACGGCTCTAACGATTTCGATAAAATTTTGTATTTAGATAGAGTTTTGGTTTCTGAGTTCATCTACGTCGGCGTTTTTTCTGTAAAAACGCGAGTTTTCACAAAAAACCCCGTTTTTTTGTGCCTTCATTGAAAGTTTGAGAAGCTTTTTTGTCGCCATTTTCTTTTTGATTACTTTTATTGTTATTGTTTCCGTGACGACCACGTTTTGTTATAACAATTGGATTTCATGTTTAATTACATCAGCGCAAGTTTAAATTTTAAGGTATTTGGCAACGTTAAATTGTTACTGTTTTTGAAATGTTAAAGCTTCACTAGATAACAGGCTGTTTCATTTATTCAAAAGCCATGGGATAAAAGCAGTGGTGATTTTCCATCGACATCAATTGAATTATAAAAATTAGATTATTTTACTTTTCAAGTACGATTTCAAAATTGAGTATAAAAGTGTTATAGTTAGTTTTAAAATATTTTTTCCCCCTCAAGAGTGTTTAGTAAGATATTTCAGGTAAAAAATCAATAAATATGAAACTCAATTTTCTTAAAATATTAAGTTTCGAAGCAAAATTACATCTATCTATCTAATATCTTTAAACGAGCAATTCTTGTATATATATATTTCGGATCTCGAAAACGGCTCTAACGATTTTGATAAAATTTTGCATTTAGATAAAGTTTTGGTTTTTGAGTTCAGCTACATCGGCGTTTTTTCTGTAAAAACGCAAGTTTTCACAAAAAAAAAACCGTTTTTCGTGCTTTCATTAAAAGTTTGACGAGCTTTCTTTCACCATTTTCTTTATGATTACTCTTATTGTTACTGTTTCATATCAACCACGTTTTATTATAACGAGGGACTTCATATTTAATCACATCAGCGCAAATTTAAATTTTTATGGTATTTGGAAAACGAGTTTTTGCAACACGTTAGAATTATCATTGTTTTTTAAATTTAAAAGAGATCGATCAAAATAAAGTTAGAATTGGGTGTGGGCCGCGATAGTCCGATCGGTAAGTCGTCGGACTCGTAACCGGAGGGTCCCGGGCCGATCATATAGAGGAAGCCCAGTCGATCGAAGATCCACCGTCTTCATTAATGGTGGCTGGGGGACGTTAAAATTGTTCGTGGTCGTAAAATTCTCCAAGTGAAACGCTACCTCTGGGGGATGCTGGGCCAAGGGTTTGCTCGGCCCTTGAGCCTGGTTCAAAAATGAACAGAGCGCTCTTCAGGGCCCCATCCCGGTTAAACCACGAGTTGTGGTATGTACGGGAGGAAACTTGGAGTGTGAAGTGAAGTGAAAGTCAAAATCAACTGGAACCAAATGCGTACTGGAGAACAGGGACTCGGCATCCATTCTCATCAACCTATTCCGCGCCTTCGGCTCCAAATGAAATGAAATTGGGTGTGATTTTGCGGTGAGCATGGAAAAAAAAAGATTGTGTTTTTTAAAACGAATTACGACTGTTTTAAATGCGTAATTGCAACCAAAGGTTTAAAAATGCTTTTCAAGTTGATCTAAATAAGTACTTCGCATTTTAGAAAAAAACATGAGTTTACAAACCTCTTTTTTTTTTAACCGAGTGGGCTCGGTCCCCAGGTACTGGAGTTTAAACGTAAAAGGAAGTAGTGTGGCGTTCACACCAGATTTTTTTCTAAATCACTTAAACTAGCTTCAAAGCTTTTGTCCTTCATAAGCTTTCTTCTTTGTGGGCTAATGAAAACACCCTCCTTCATTTTTGCATAAATGAGTGATGAGAACTGTTTCTTTATAATTTGGAATCAACACCCTTCCTTATTTATTGATTTTACGAAGTTCTTCATCAATTGGTTACGTGCTAACTAAGGTAAGATAATTGTTTTTTCAAATCAATTAGAGGAACATTTCGGATATTTTTTTCATCAGCAACATATTGTTTGCTCTCTGGCCATTTGTTTAAAAAAAATGCTTATGTTTTGCTTTGTTGTCCCTCTCGCATAGAAAGCAGCAATTGCTTATATATCAGAGTTGCAGACCAATGATAATGGCATAACTTTAAAAATTACACATATGATCCAATTATGGTGTGAGTAGTCAATTATATGAAGCAATGTCTTCATATATACATAAGATTATTATTTTTATCCAAGAATAAGTTATTGGAACCGATGGCAATGCATTTCTTTTATGGAGTACTACTGCCTTTAAGCTAGTTTTTTAAATCGCCATTCTTTTACATTATATGGATAATTTAAAGCAGATATCAATGTGAAATATGTTTCTACTCTCTTTTTACATGTTCTATAGCTGTAATAAGTAAAAAAAATATGTGTATATAGATCAAATGTGTCTAAAAGTAAAAAAATTAATATACTTATAACTCCTATAGGATAGCCTATATAAGCCAAAATGCATAAATGGTATTAGGGATGCACCGATAAGCAAATCGGCTGAGCCGATTAATGCTGAGGATGATTGTTTTCTATTTTTTCCGCCACTGTTTTTTCTCTCTCATACAATTCGAAGACAGGAATAATAAGTAATTTATTTCCGAGAGAAGATTTTTTTCCATTTTCCTAGTTTTCACAAAATAATTTCAATATTTTATCAAATTTCTTAGAACCAATTTTCATATTATTGTCAATAATATTATTGACACATTGTTAGATTTATTTTAATTGGTCATAATAATTTTCAAAAAAAAAGGGGGAGGGGGAGTCTGTGGTGAGCACTTCAATTTAGGAGTACTTTTAATTCATACTTTTTAATAATTAGTAGCCTTTAATTCAATGCTTTTATTCTTAGAGGTTAACTAAAAGCACTGTGCTAAGAGAAAACTATCGCCAAATGAAAAATATTGCAACATTGTCTATGAATATTTATTCAAAGTAAGAAAATTAATTAAAAAAAAAACTTGATATCAACTGTTAGGATTATGATTACTGTTAATAAAATTATTCATCGTAGTTTCTTAGTAAAGGTATACTTTGAAGAATAATATTTGAATAATATTTTTTCCGCCGATTAATCGGCTCGATTTTGCCGATTAATTAAAATCGGCAAAGTGGCCGATTATGGCCGATTAATCGGTGCTGTCGATTAATCGGTGCATCCCTAAATGGTATGTCTTAAAATTGGAGGGTGATAGAATATTTTTGCAATCATATTCTTTTTCAGCACCTTGAAATCTATAAGAAACACTCAAAGTACACCGAGGAACAAAACATTCTAGTTATAAATAACAACAAAAAATGAATAATTGAAATTGTTTTCGAAAAATTAAAGTTTTCGCTGTCAAGGGCAGCAATTTTAAAACGTTATTACATCTTCTTCTTTTTAAATTTGAAGTGCTTTTTTTTCTCCTTCGAATTTCTATACTTTATAGCCGATTACTCTTTGTTTATAAATGTTACTTTTGCATAAATTTCAGACAACAATTTTCGATTTTTCTTCCTCCTAATAGTCATATAATAAGAACTCTAAGACATTGAACCATTTTAAAAAGCACACAAATTAATCATCGAAAAATTATTTATCTATTCAGTGAGAAATGCACACAACTGAAACACTAAATGAAAAGAGAAAAAGTCAACAGTTTTGTAATATGTTTAGTTTCAAAGCTAATGAAAATCATCGGGATATAGGGCCATTTGCGATCGTCTGTAAAATTCAACAAAACGCCCGTAAAACACATTTGATCACATATATGTTCACATATTTTTATTTATTCACGTTTGAAGAATGAAAAGTGAATAAATAATTAAATTAGATGCGAAAAGATTTTTTATTTGCTGAAGTAAAAAATAAAAAAAAAACATTAGTGAGGAGTATAAAATAAAGGCTTTTTTGATCGTCTGTAAACTTGTGCAAAATAGCTGTAAATAACGTATGCAAATAGAAAAAAAATCAACAAGGTGCGAAAAGATTTATCGTCTGCAAAAATAAGAAATTTTATTCATATTTTCGGAAAAAAAGTAACAAATAAAAAATGAAATGAAATAAGATAAAATGATCGAAAAACAATAGGAGGCGAAAAGATTAATCGTTTAATAAAGGGTAATCCCAGAAAAGTGGCAACTTGAACCTCAAAATCAACAAAGTTCTAAGTATTGTACATGTACATGTACATCATTTCAAAGCTTTAACGATTTTAATACATACAAAGCCTAAAATTTCTTTGTTGAAAGTCAACAGTGAAATATGTCTATCTCCTTTTCGATTCTCTTCTTTTGTTTAGATTAGATAATTTGGTATGCGTGCGTTAATCACTGTTTTTCCAAAAATGTTTTCTTATTTTAATGAAAAAAGGTTAGTGTATTTGGCTATACACATTATGAAATTTCATACTAAGGCGTATTCCGAAAATTTTTCTGTATTTTGCTCAGAAACAATTTAAGTTTAAGTTCATGAATGTCAGTTAGTTATCATTCAGTAAAGTTTCTTCTTAGCATGAAAATCTTTTGTGGAAACTTCCTAAAATGCACCTTTTCTGCCTTAACATTCAAAAAATGCCCCCTTTTAAAAATAGTAAAGGAAAATGTTTTACATAGTCAATACAGGTAAAACACAAATTTACAGTTTCACAACTTTCTGAACAGGGGAGTTCGCAAACACGGGAAGTGACTTTTAGTAAAGAAAATTTCTATGGAAATTCCTGCTGTCTACAATATTTGCAGGAAAAGCGTGAGATTTTATGGAGAAACAGGTTAAGATAAACATTTTGAAAAAAAAAAAAAAGACTTGATCAGTTATAAGAGAGGATAAGATTTGATGATATAGACGAAATAGAAAAGTAATTTAATTCTTACGAATCAACATTTTTACAAGTATCTGCCTTATTTTAAATTACTTAAAAGAAAATATTGACAAAGCTTCTAGCAAAATAGAAGAAAAAAAACTAAGGCAGAAAAAAGTTATCAGTAGAAAAAAAAACTAAATCGTATTTTAGTTGCTTATCTTTTGCGCAGAGCGTTATTTAGAAATTTTGACACAGCACAACCCCCCCCCCTCCCCTCCCAACACATCTATAGAAGCCTCTCTAAACCAGGGCTCTTCCCAAACTTTATAACCAACTGACTCCTTTTATGGACTAATAGTCCGTGTGGATCCCTGCTATTATTGTGTATAGATACTTGAGTTTCTTGTTAATTGAAAATAAAATTAACCAATACTCAGTACTAATTATTGGGGGAATATCACTAGTTAAAAAAAGCGCTAGGTAGGTAGTTTACAATACTTAGCTTTACTTATGAATTCTAAAGTTCAAAAATCAAATTGAACAAACAGAAATGAATAAGTAACACATAGATTAGCATTCAAAATTGAACTTCGATTTAAGAGAAACGTGAGGTCATTTTGGCAGGCACAATTTGGGTTTAATTTTTCATAGCAAGCGTGGATTATCAAGTTCAATATCTACTCGGCTTCAATATTTAGGTTTATCTGCTGTACAGGTTGAAAATCTTATTTGTCTAGGTAGGTTGCTTTTGTTAGCAGTTAGAAAAGGAAAAAAACTTTCAACATCTTTATTTCCATTTCTCTCTCACTCTCTCTTTCTCTTTTTGGAAAAATTGGATTTTCCTTCATCAGACTATTGTTCCTTCGATTCCCTTTTCCTTTTCAATACATCATTTATTTTCGTTCCACCTCATTTTTGCATTTATGTCAGTCGTTTGGCGTTAGCTCATTTTCTATTTTCATAAATCACCAGATTATTTTCTTCCTAATCCAAAAATGCTCTCGCCCGATTTTTGCTCAATTTGAATATCCGTTCTGCAATCTGTCACATAACTTCCGAACGTGCAATCTCCATAAATGCCTGAATTCCTCAGGGACATGTTTTTTTTTTTCAAAAAAAAAAAAAACTCATACTGTTTATTTTAGCTCATTTATGAGTTCAAATATTTTATTAAATAAAGCTTAGTTGAATTTAATTGAAATATTTAAGGCAATAATCGTGATGTATCGGAACATCCGGGTGTAAGATTGACGGTGCATCGAGATACAGTTCTAACGAGTACAATTTCTGGACAATCGTGTTCAATGAAGTGTGGTTAAATTAATTTGAATTGAATTGAAACTTTATCTTCCCTTGAGTGTGAGTGTTCATTCGCATTTAAAAGTACGTACGTTGTTTTTCAGAAATAAATTAATTAATTAATGACACATAAATAAATAAATAAAGTAAATGAATAAATAATACATAAACAAAAAAAAGGAAATTCACAAAATAAATAAATAAAGTTAATAAATAAATGTATAAAAACAAGGTAGCAGAGATTATGATTTTTCCATTAAATTAATTCTGATTTAAATTTTCATTTCTTTCTTTTTTTTCTAATTTTTATTCTTTTTAAGATTTTTACATTTTTCTCTTTTTTATTTATTTTTTACCATTTTTTTACGCGTTCGGTGATTACATTTTCTAAAGAACAACGCCAAAACTCTTTCTACATTCTGAAGGTACACCTTCTCATATAACCATCTGCCAGTGGAATCTTAACGGTTTTTATTGAGAAGATTTTGATCGCTCACAGAAACTGCGAAAGAGTAGAAGCGGGAAAATGTTTTTCTTTAGAAAAGAATTAATCCTCTTCATCTTTTACGTTGAAAAAAAAAATATCTTCTCCTCTAGGTAACGAAATAGATATTTTTAATAGACTTCTTTTATACTTTCTTTTCGAACTGATGCTGTGCAGAAGTTTGAAACTTTGTCGAGCTTTTCGCTTTGTAAAATGTTAGTGCCTTTTATTTATTTAGTTTTTCTAATTTTATCGAAGGAATTGCATTGACGCAAAAACGTTTTTCGTGTGCACATTTTCTTTTCTTTCGCTGCTTTTTTTTTTTTTTTTTTTTGCTGAAAATATGGTCCTTATTATTAATTGCCTTTTTTTTCTCATTGATTAAATTTATGTAAAAGGTAAGGAAAACGGAGAATGCTATTTGGTACATCTATTTTTTTTTTTTTTTAATTTTTGCTACAGCTGACTAACATACAATGACAATCAAAAAATTGGAATTTAAATCTCAACTCTTGTTAAAATTAAATGCATACAAAATAAAAATTAATTATGAACGTGAGTGAAATGACGAAATCAACCCTGTTAAAATTCTGTGTAAATAGTGTACTTTTCAACTTATGTCACAGATTTTGCTATTTTGTTGTTCTTCAAGCAGCCACATTTTGATTAAAAACCAATTGAAATTTCCATTTATAAAACTAAACTAAGCAACGTTTCAAATTTACAAATTCGCAAAAAAAAACTAGTACACTTTGTTGCTGTTGTTGTCTTGTACCAGCAAGGCGGGAACTTTGGGGTGCGCTGCTTCAGCCTCCCAACTGTACCACAATTTGGTGTGAAATTTGACTTTCAAAGTACTTACATGCCATTAAGACCCGTTTATATACGGTATTCAACCATTCACGGTACAACATATTCACCCAAACAAAGGACAAGGACAGGAGAGAGAAAGTACACCCAAAGATTCGAACCCTGAACATCCCCATCAGGGTCAGACTTCTCTGACCACTTGACAAGGTGGTCTGCGGTAGACACGTGTTTTTGGTTCATAAGGACCCCCTTTTTAATGCAAAATATGTGAGCTTATCTCATACAAAGTGTCTTTTACCTCATTTACGCATTTATAATTCTCTACACCTCTAGTTCAATGTGTGTGTGATTTAAAAAAAAAAAAAATACTAGCTCTATTTAATGCAATTTTTCATTTAGTGCTATATCGTGCCCTTATCTTCGCTGTGCGTGTCAATTGTCTTCAACAATTAATCCAACTAATATACGAGCACCTAGTTCATATCACGGATATCAAAAGAAGAAGAAAACAAAGAAAGAAGAAAGCAATATTCATTGTACTGAAGTGCATTCTCTTCGGGGGCCATCCATCTTCCGATCCTTCCCATCTAGACGGTCTATTTACACGAAGGATCCTTGCGGTATTGTCGCATCCATCTTCCGTGATCTTCGGAATTACCGGAGCTCTTATTATATTGATTCCCAGTAGTGATTTACCACATCATTTAATGCATTATATCATGTGGCTAAATAAATACAAGGCCCCTTCGTCATATTTGCCGAAGATTAACGTTTATTCTCTTACATGCGCTTCTGGGATAAAAAGATATACTATTGTACATGTATACACTACAAAAAATGAACTGTTGTTTTTACAGTAGAATACAAGTAGCAGCCAAGATTTCAATTTCAAATTGTAAAATGTACAGTAATAAACTGTAAAACCAGCAATTTTGCAGTTTCTTACTGTAAAGTTAGCAATTTTAAAGCTTATTTGGTAAAATTTGACTGTATTATACGGTATACGCCCAAAATGTCGCGGCCGAAATGTCGCCGGCCAAAATGTCGCGGCCAAAATGTCGCCGAGCCAAAATGTCGCGGGCTAAAATGTCGCGGGCAAAAATGTCGCCGGTCCAAAATGTCGCCGAGCCAAAATGTCGCGGGCTAAAATGTCGCGGGCCAAAATGTCGCCAATCCAAAATGTCGCCGAGCCAAAATATCGCGGGCTAAAATGTCGCGGGCCAAAATGTCGCCGAGCCAAAATGTCGCGGGCCAAAATGTCGCCGGTCCGAAATGTCCAGGGCCAAAATGTCGCGTGGTCAAAATGTCGCCGGTCGAAAATGTCGCCGGGCCAAAATGTCGCCGGTCAAAAATGTCGCCGATCAAAAATGTCGCCGGTCCAAAATGTCGCGGGCCAAAATGTCGCCAGTTCAAATGTCGTCAGACAAAAATGTAGAAGGTCCGATATTGATACAGTTAGTATCAAAAATTAAAATATATGAAAAGGCTTTTTTACACCGAATTAGCAAAAAATTGCTGTTGATGAACGTGTGCGTTAACGATAGTATGGACTAAAATTTTTGAAAATACTAAAAAAAATTTACCCTTTCGGCTTGTAACGCTTTCCAAGAAACAAATAGTTTTCAAACAAGCTTACGTTATCAATTTACAATAGCTTATTTCACCGTAACTCGCTATCTACCAACTTAAAAACGAATAGATTAGCAGCCCAAGCCAAGTTTAATTGATATCGTAAGGAAAATTTGTGTGTTAAAAAAGAAGTTGAAGAACAGTGAAATGAATAAGACAGATATACAATGTTTGAAACTTGGTTTCTGTTAAAATTTCTTACATGATCGAAAGCAAGTCTATATTATTTAAATAATAGAGGTCTTTTTATTTTCTTCTTCATAAAATGTGTAAAAGAAAGTATTGGATCAGTGAAAAATTGTCAATTTGGAAGAATTTACACTTTCTGACGTGTGAGGAATTCAATTTTATCGTTTATTTTTTTTAAGGGAAAATGTGTAAGTGTGTATCTGCGTGACCCATTTTTTGGGGGCGACTCTACCACAAAGCTTAGTGCGTGAATTAGAATGAAATTTGGTACATACATGTACCAACCAATATGTGATTCAGTGCTGATTGGTTTTTGCCGCTAGTTCTTCCAAGTTTTTACATGCAAGAATGTAATGGAACGTTTTCAGCATAGCGTGATTAATGTCTGAAGAAGGTTCAGACGAAATAAAATAAAAATTGGCCCATAGGAAGCCTTCAGAAGATACGCCACATCATCGAAGAAGCAGAGCAATTGAACTTTTTATTTTTCATTATTTGTGAGTGATGTATATCAAGAAGTAATGCAAGTACCGTAAAGTCGGGTTACTTGGACCCTAAGTGGTTACTTGAGCCCATTAAAGTAAAATGATAAAATCTAGGTTTGGTACTTATTAGTTGAAGACTTGCACGTAGTTCCTTGTTTCTCCTCTAGGTAGAAGCACTCTGCACTCTCTAATGCTAGTACCAAACCCAGATTTTATCATTTTACTGTGGGCTCAAGTAACCTCCTTGTGGGTCCAAGTAACCCGACTTTACGGTATTCAAACAAAATTTTGCTTGTAGAATGGTCTTAAAGGGAGAGATGCTTATTCATTTCTGGCGTTAATCAGCTCAGACATGGTTCTGTACCTTCGTTACAATTAGTATTTAAATGTGGAGTTGAATATAATACTGTTACAAATCTTGTAAATAGTTGTTGTTTTTCCTGCCTTGCATCATTTTCATTAGTTTTGGGTTTATCTGACGTCATGTTGCAAAAGTATCTGAAGATATCACCTTTATCACTTGTATACCGGCCTCGTAACACTTTGTAGTTTTTACACTTGCCCTAACTTTAATAAGCGTGAAGACATTTTCGCGTGGTTTTCTTCTTATCACTAGAATTTGTGAATGGATTGTTCAAAGTTATGAATGAACAGAATGCTCCGGATTTTTCTAGAATATTGTCGTAATTTCTTTCCGTGTATAAATTGCCTTGAACACAGTTTTGAGTCAGTTAGTTCTTTTCAGATTTATTTTTGGAGACTCGTTTTCATTCGCTTGGGCGGATGGTTGTTTTGCTTTTGTAATTGCTTAATTACTGTTCACGTTAGATACGTGGTGCTGAGTTACTGTTGAGGGTACAGTGTACTGTTTGCTGCCTTATTGCTGGATGTTTAGCAATTGTTTCCTGCTTTTATTGTAAATAGTGTACATACTTGTAAATAAATTTATAGTTACTTCCTCAAGATTGGAATGCTCATTTAAGAAAGTTGAAGGTGCTACGGACTCGTTACAATTTTGGCGCCCAACGTGGGGCATCTTCAAGGACTTTCTTGGAATTATCTGTGAACTTGGACTTTTCTTCCTGAGGACTTTTTGACTTCAGAATTTTATGGTGATTACTCGAGCAATGGAGGAACAACTAAAAAAACTCCTTGATGCTATCAACGCTGTTAAGAATGATATGGCGATTATGGCTACTAATCAAGAACAATTAAAAAATGATCTGGCTACTAATCAAGAACAATTAAAAAGTGATTTGGCTACTAATCAAGAACAATTAAAAATGATCTGGCTACTAATCAAGAACAATTAAAAAATGATCTGGCTACTAATCAAGAGCAATTAAAAAATGATCTGGCTACTAATCAAGAACAATTAAAAAATGATCTGGCTACTAATCAAGAACAATTAAAAAAGGATCTAGCTGAAGAAATTAAAAGCGATCTAACGTCAATGAAAAGTTTGGTGGAAAGTAAATTCACCAATATGGAAAATAAAGTGGAGGTTCTAGAAGAAAGAGTTGACAGCTTTGAGAACCGAATCACCATAGTAGAAAACCATATGGAAAAGAAAATTAAAGAACTTGAATCGAAGTTATCAGCATCCTGCAACAACTCAAATGACTGTGTAGCTGCAGCTGGAACTTCTCGTCCATCCATCAAACTGGCCACGTTTGACGGGAAGACCTCGTGGAATATTTACAAGAAGCAGTTCCTCATCGTTGCAGAAGCAAACTCCTGGGACTCTTCCACGAAAGCCTGTCAACTTGCAGCCTCGCTGAGAGGGGATGCAGCTGATATACTACAGACCTTCCCAGAGGACAAGCACCATGACTTCGAAACCTTATCATCGGCCTTGGAGCTTCGCTTTGGCGAATCCTGCCAAAAAGAATTCAGCCAACTTCAGCTCAAATCCCGACTCCAGAGGGCTGGAGAGATTTTGGAAGTTTTCGCAGCAGACGTTGAGAGGCTTTCCCATCTCGCCTTCTCGAACTGTCCTTTGGCTGTTCGCCTGGCCCTGAACTACTTCATAGACGGAGTACGAAGTCCGGAAATTCAGACGGCTCTCCGGATGGCGGACATCAAAGATCTTAAATCCGGTCTGGTCTACGCAATGAAGTTCGAGGCTGCACAACAAACGTCCCGCAAAGAGCGCCATTCAATCAGGGGCGTGGAAGCGAGTGCTCCGGATTCGCACTCAACTTGTCTCTCGGAAATTAAGCGACAAATCAACGAGATCTCGGGGACCCTGAAGAAGGTTACTGCTCGCAAAGACCAGAGTAGACAACCACTGAAGTGCTGGAAATGTGGCGGTGAGGGCCACGTGCGAAAGAACTGCGAAGCCCGCCCAGAAAGAAAGACGTCTCCCAAAGTTTTCCAGATTTCCCCAAGAAGTGGCGGCTGCAACGGACTGTTCATTTACGCATATGTGAATGGATTTCCCTGCGAAATGATTGTGGACACAGGAGCCAACGTTACCATCATTAGGACTGATGTTGCTCGTCAATTTGGACTCAAGATCTTGTGGACGCCGCCATGCGTTACTCTCCAAACTGTGACAGGTGACAAAATCGAAATTGTAGGAAAAGTGAACTTAGAAATAATGTTCGGAAGCGCCACTTACCATCTCACGGCATTCGTCGCTGACATTACAGATCCCTTCATTCTCGGACTGGACTTTTTGAGAAAATTTGATTTTTGTATCGATTTTAAAAATAATGAGCTGCACTCGATGAGGGAAGACATAGCAATTTTCAATGCTGAAAATAACTTAAAATCCGCTCATCAAATAATAGCCCAAACAGATTTATTGATTCCCAAAAGATCAGAAATACTAATACCTGGCTCCATCAAGGAAAAAAACAGCTTTAAATTCGGCCTAATTGAATATCCTAACCAGAGTAATAGCCCAAAAGGAGTACTAGTGGCATCTACGCTTGTGGATCTTTCAAGGAATGCAGTTCCTGTGAGAGTCGCCAATGTAAGTGAAAGACCGAGGAATATCAAGAAAGGAGAAGTGTTGGCAACTTGTACTCCCGTAAACTGCATCATCAGAAGAATTGATCCCTCCGAGGCTGTGTCTTCTGAGTCCTTGACTTAGAAATTAATTGGAAGTGCACCATTATCGAAGGATAAAAGATACGCTGCAGAAAAATTGGTGGACAACTTTAAGCAGGTGTTTTCTTCTACACCCGAAGATGTTGGTCGCACGAGTTTAGCGCAGCATAGGATCGACACTGGAGATCATCCCCCTATCAAGCAGCATCCAAGACGACTACCGTTCGCCAGGAAGGAAGAGGTTGAGATCCTCGTAAAAGAGATGCAGCAGAATGACGTCATCGAGCCCTCATCCAGTCCTTGGGCATCCCCTATCGTCTTGGTCCGAAAGAAAGACGGCTCCACCAGATTTTGTGTTGATTACCGACGCCTGAATGACATCACCGAGAAGGACAGTTACCCTCTTCCACGGATCGATGACACTCTGGACACCCTTTCCGGACACAAGTGGTTTTCGACCCTGGATTTAAAGAGCGGCTACTGGCAGGTGGAGATACACCCCGACGACCGAGAGAAGACGGCGTTTACAACCGGACAAGGCTTGTGGCAGTTTAAAGTGATGCCGTTCGGCCTCTGCAATGCACCAGCCACGTTCGAGCGTCTTATGGAGTCAGTGTTGCGAGGACTTTCTTATGAATCCTGTCTTGTCTACTTGGACGACATCATCATCATAGGACGCAGTTTCGAAGAACATTTGGCTAATCTTAGGAAGGTGCTGCAAAAGCTTAAGGAAGCCAACCTGAAGTTAAGCCCGTCCAAATGTAATTTATTCCGCCGTGAGGTGAACTACCTTGGTCACATTATCTCTTCCGAAGGTGTACGAACAGATCCAGATAAGGTATCAGCAGTCAGGAGTTGGAGCCGCCCTGAAAATGTCCATCAGCTGCGAAGTTTCCTGGGGCTCTGCACGTACTACAGGAAGTTTGTGAAGGGTTTTTCCAACATTGCACGACCTTTGCATAAGCTGACGGAGAGCAAACAAAAATTTGAATGGTCCAAAGAATGCGAGGATGCATTTCTACAGCTGAAGGAGGCTTTAACATCAACGCCTATTCTCTCTTATCCTCAGCCTGAAAAATCCTTCATACTTGACACTGATGCGAGCCACGAGAGCGTTGGAGCTGTGTTATCTCAAGAAATTGACGGGAACGAACATGTCATCGCCTACTGGAGCAAATGCTTATCCAAGTCGGAGCGAAATTATTGTGTCACGAGAAAGGAATTGCTCGCCATAGTTAAAGCTGTAGAACATTTCCATCATTACCTCTACGGCCGTAAATTCCTGCTCCGGACAGATCATGCCTCTTTAACTTGGCTTTTGAATTTCAAGAATCCAGAGGGCCAGGTAGCCAGGTGGATACAGCGGCTCCAGGAATATGACATCGAGATTAAGCACCGAAAAGGTTCGTCACACGGTAATGCTGACGCATTATCAAGAAGACCTTGTTCCGAGAACTGCCATTATTGCTCCCGAATTGAGAAACAGTACGGGACGACAATCCCTACTGCCTGTCAAGTTACTGCTACTTCATCATCTTCAGATCCTGATCCATGGAGTGACGACCAAGTTAGAAAAGATCAGCTTGAAGACCCAGACCTAAAGCCTATCATAGAGTTAATGGAAAAAGACAGTCGGCGACCTAGTTGGCAAGACATTTCTATCTACAGTCCTGCAACGAAAAGATACTGGGCTCTATGGAAATCTCTCCAGTTGCGAAATGGCGTCCTGTATCGGAAATGGGAATCTGACGATGGTAAAGCATTCAAATGGCAGTTACTCCTTCCCAGATCAAGAATCCCAGACGTTCTAAGGGAGTTGCACAGTAGTCCGACTGGAGGACATTTTGGTGTGTTGAAAACCCTCTGCAAGGTTCGAGAACGCTTCTTCTGGAGCAAGGCGAAGGATGACGTAGAGAAGTGGTGTCATTCTTGTGACGCCTGTGCTGCCCGTAAAGGACCGAAGAGAAGAAGCCGCGGGAAGCTACATCTTTACAACGTAGGAGCTCCTTTCGAACGAATCGGGATCGACATTCTTGGTCCTCTACCGAAAACTACTGATGGGAACAAATACATCCTCGTTGCCATTGACTCTTTCACCAAATGGCCCGAAGCATATTCCATTCCGGATCAAGAAGCTACCACTGTAGCAGAGACTCTAGTCCAGCATTGGATCTCGAGATATGGGACACCTTTGCAGATCCACTCCGATCAGGGGAGAAACTTCATCTCTGCTGTGTTTAAGGGCCTATGTAATATCCTCAAAATTGAGAAAACTCGCACGACACCACTACACCCACAATCGGACGGCATGGTGGAGAGATTTAACAGGACAATCCTTAATAATCTCTCGCTTATGGTCTCCAAAAATCAACAGGATTGGGACAAGAAACTTCCTCTGTTCCTGCTGGCCTACCGCAGTGCTGTCCACGAGACCACCGGATATTCCCCATCACAGATGCTCTTCGGCCGAGAGCTTCGGCTACCTTGTGATCTCGTCTTCGGTCTCCCTCCAGATGCGCCTTCATCGCCTGAGGAATACGTCCAGGATCTCCAGGCCCGGTTGGAGGACGTTCATCACTTCGCACGGGAGCGAATCAACTTCGCGACGGAGAAAATGAAGACCCGATACGACACAAGATCCACTGGCCATGACTTTCAAGAAGGTGACAAGGTGTGGCTATGGAATCCCATCCGACGTAAGGGTCTGTCACCCAAATTGCAGTCGCATTGGGATGGACCCTACACAGTGCTTCACCGGCTGAACGACGTCGTAGTGAGGATCCAGAAGTCATCACATTCAAAACCCAGAGTTGTACATTATGATCGGCTAGCCCCATACTATGGCCATAGCTCGTAAAATTAATCTAAAGCTACCATGGTAATTTGTTTGTAAATTTTGTAAATAACTTTTGCCTTTAATTGTTTGTAATATTACTCTATCAATGTTATTATTTCGTTCATGTTCTCATTGTTATTGTTTATCATGTTTATGATTGGTCATCATGTAATGTGTGCATCTGTAAGTCTTCCCTTGCTTCCTTTCTGGGGATTGTACTGCCCGGGACGTGCAGTCCTTGGGAAGGGGGCAATGTTACAAATCTTGTAAATAGTTGTTGTTTTTCCTGCCTTGCATCATTTTCATTAGTTTTGGGTTTATCTGACGTCATGTTGCAAAAGTATCTGAAGATATCACCTTTATCACTTGTATACCGGCCCTCTAACGCTTTGTAGTTTTTACACTTGCCCTAACTTTGATAAGCGTGAAGACATTTTTCCCCCGCTGAGTGTGTTTTTTTTCTTATCGCTAGAATTTGTGAATGGATTACGTAATGTTATGAATGATTTGGAATATTCCAGATATTACTAGAAAGTTGTCGGGAATTCTTTCCGTGTATAAATAGCTGGCCTTGAACACAAGTCAGTCAGTTTTTCTCAGATGGTATTTCTGAGAAGCTCGCTCGTTATATTCGCTTGGGCGGATGTTTGTTTTGCTTTTGTAATTTCTTAATTACTGTTCACGTTAGATACGTGGTGCTGAGTTACTGTTGAGAGTACAGTGTACTGTTTGTTGCCTAATTGCTGATGTTTAGCAATTGTTTTCTGCTCTTATTGTAAATAGTGTACATACTTGTGAATAAATTTATAGTTACTTCCTCAAGATTGGAATGCTCATTTGAAGAAAGTTGAAGGTGCTACGGACTCGTTACAATACCATTTTTTCTCTTGACATTTCACCTCCCCTTCCACCACTCAGTTGTTACAAAGAAAGCAATAATTCCATGAACTAATTTGATTTCAAACGTCCCCAAACAACTCTTAAAATGTTCTATAAGAAAATTGCCGGCTACGCGGTGATTAAACGGTATTCCGTTTTTGCAAAAAAAAAAAAAAAAGCCTTTACAGAAAATTTATTTGTTTAATTTCTTAGTGTGAAAAAAAAAAGAAATAATCCTAAATATAGTTTAAAAAAACTAAAAAATACGCTTTTAGAGTAAATCAAATTCAAAAGAAGATTTTGAAAACTGTTGAATATCCGCTAAGTTTACATGCACTTATAATATGCATTTTGTGGACGATCGATGCCCAACTCAGAACTAATGTCAAATGCACTTATTATACATCAACATGCAATATAGTTTAGCCTTTAGTAATAATAATGGTATTAAACATATTACTTTTATACGTTTGTAAAGAACGTGAATTTTATTTTTGACTCAGAGTTACATACATACAAACGAACAAACAAAAAAAAACCTACTTGTGAAACTAGTAAAAGCGTATTAAAAAAGGAAGAAATTTAGCGTCCCTGGGACCTAAGTACAGCCCTGAAAAAACTATGGCATTATTTTGGTACTGAAATAATTTAAGCTTTAGAAGAAATCAATTTAGTTACATTTTTGTTAATAACTTAAGCTAATTTTCTAAACTGCTACGTTTAAAAAAAGTTACTAAACAGGTGTATTTATCATATCGTGACAAACTTATTAGTAAAATTGAGCTACATAATTAAGCTGCATTGAATTTGTGAATTACTGGAAACATTCAATCTGTACTATACACTTACGTCATTTTGGAACGGATATATTTTGGACCGTCGTTATTTTGGACCGGCGACATTTTTGACCGGCGACATTCTGAACCGGCGACACTTTTGACCGGCGGCATTCTGGACCAGCGACATTTTTACCGGCGACATTTTAGACCGGCGACATTTTGGCCCGGCGACATTCTGGCCCGGCGACATTTTTGACCGGCGACATTTTGACCACGCGACATTTTGGCCCGCGACATTTTGGACCGGCGACATTTTGGCCCGCGACATTTTAGCCCGCGACATTTTGGCTCGGCGACATTTTGGACCGGCGACATTTTGGCCCGCGACATTTTAGCTCGCGACATTTTGGCTCGGCGACATTTTGGACCGGCGACATTTTTGCCCGCGACATTTTGGCTCGGCGACATTTTGGCCGCGACATTTTGGCCCGCGACATTTCGGCCGCGACATTTTGACCCCAAACCGTATTATACTATAAAAACAACAGTATAATACTGACAGCAGAGGTTCCAGTTTAAAACTGTAAAATGCATTGTAATAAACTGTTAAATTAGAAATTTTACAGTTCATTACTGTAAACTTAGCCGTTTTAGTTCAGTACTGTAAAAGTAGCAATTTTACAGTTATTACTGTAAAATTAGCAGTTTTTACAGTTTATTACTATAGCATTAGCTGTCCTGTAAAAACAACATTCAATTTTTACAGTGTATAGTATTTTAACAAGAATATTACGGAGTCCTTCTGCTGTGATGAAAATTGAACTTCTATAGCCTGGCAAGTGGGAATAATTCTAATTGAAACAGATACCTTTTTGCATATATATAATAACATAAATACAACGTAGTTAGAAGCAGAAATGCGCAAAGAATACTGCAGACACGTATTTTGGCATGCATCCATAAGCTCACATTTTTTTTGCATTGAAAAAGGCATTCCTTGTAACGTCGAGACACATGTCTGCAGTATAAATGCGCATTTGTGCTTTCAACAAAGTTGCATTTGTGTTAATACAATTCTAAATATTTATTAGGAATGTGCCAAAGAGTGTTTTGTTTTGTTTCTTTTTCATTTTCAGATGAATAATTATTTACTTTTTTAGATCGATAAGTATTAAATAAAGAAATAAGTAAACAAGTAAAGCAATAAAGATAACTGATAGACGAAATGAAAAAAATAAACAAAACATCGAGCAAGTAAAAAAACACACACACAAAATAAGTGACCTGTTCTTTTTGCAATAGATTAAATGATCTTAGTCAAGAAGAAATTTTGTTTCGATTACTGTGAATTTAAAATGTTTAATTTCAAAATTTCAGAATATAACTAGCTGCCAGGGCAGCTAGATTAGCTTCCTGCGGCATGTTGATGCATAACGTCCCCCCCTCTAACTTTTACCTCATTCTGAAGTTATATTATTTGATATAATTTAATGTTCATTCGATTTCAAGACATACCACGCACGTGGCCCGGCGTTGCACGGGCACTTCGTGCCCTGAAAGTAGTGAGAAAAAAATTTAAAGAAACTACTCCCCGCCAAGGCGGCTCGCTTACAGGCGCTTCACACCTTTACTTTTTTCCTATATAAAAAAATCATTTGAATTATTGAGATGCTTCGCGCCTTCAAGATGGTGAGGAAAGTTTCAGTAAGTTCAGCTCGCTCAAAGGAGAAAAAGCAGACATTGATACTCAGTTTTTAATATAAGTAGATGGCTCTTCAACAAATGAATGTTTCAAAATATTACAAGTAGCTAGCGATAAAAATACTATGTAAGTCGCCCGCTTATGAGTTTCGTGTTTGATTTAGTTAAGCCTTCTTTCAAAATTCGCATTATCATTTTTATTACTGTTTCATGGCAACCACGTTTTGCAATGCAACAATGGCTTTCATATTTATCATTTATTAGGCTTAATCGCTTTAAATTTGACTACTTATTAATTGATATCTTCGCTAATTAAAATCGTATAATTATATGAATTGAAACTAATGAAGCTTGAAAAATTACCTATCTATCGGTACCTGGCTCGACTTTCAGTTCATTGGCGTTCAGGAGAAAGAAGCGTGACATAGAAAGATAGTTAGAAAGAAAGATAGTTAGAAAGATAGTTAGAAAGATAGTTAGAAAGATACTCAGTTTTTAATATAAGTAGATGTTAAGTGACGATGTACAATACATTACAGAAGTTGCTGTAGCTTCATATAAAATAGATTATTACACATGTTGACGATGTTGGTGAGATTTGACGAAATTCTCTTAGAACGTCATACAAATGTCTTGAAGTTCTGTCAACAATTTCTGTAAAGCTGTCTTTTCTTCAACGATTCACAGCACCGCAAAAAGCTCACTCATGAAATATTTCGCTCCTCACAAAGGTTATTTCTGAAAAATTTAATAGATAGTTGATGGATTAATCGCAACAGAATTGCAAAACATTTACATTCAAAATGCAATTCATAGTAATATTATATTCATAACATTATTTTTCGTGGTTTTTGCAGCTGTAAGTTATTCGTTGACAGTTTAGTATATATAGATTGAAATTTCTCTGTACATTTTTCTAAACGGCAGCGTTACTCTTCATCAATCTGTATTGTTATAAATTTGAGTCCGGCGCAGGACTGTAACCAGATTATTGTTTCAGGGAGGACTTTACCAACACATTTCTCGTGAAATCCATATTTTAAATAAATCACGGATATGCCTGGATAAGTAATAGGTGATTTAATAAATAAGAATAATTTAAGAAAACAAATTTGGCTTTTTACAAGACTGTTGTTTCTTTTTTATTTTAGTCACCTAAAGATACACTGCAAAAAACCCTGGTTTATACTATAATTTAGCAGCACAGGTTTCAGCTGTAAAATGCACAGTAATAAACTGAAAAATTAGCAATAATATATATATTACTGCTAGTAATATACAATTTTACAGTTTATTCCTGTGTATTTTAGTTTTAAACTGGAACCTCTGCTGCCAGTACTATTCTGTAAAAGCAACAGTTATTTTTTGAGTGTACTTAATGAAAGGGGGTTTTTTCCCCCTTCTTCTTCTTATGGTAAATTTGCTCAAAGGGTTGAACGCAAATAAAGTTGTCCGAACATAACAAGGTATCGATTCAGTTATGCAGATTGGTGTTTGCTTTTTTCAAGCAAAATATCTACCTGCTCCCCTTCAACCCTTCCCAAAAGTTAAAAAATACAGTTCACAATCTTTTTTCCCCCCAAAAATGACAAAACTTTCTCCCGAATCCGAAAGATAAACTAGGATTAGATCCCGACGCGCGAAACGAAACCGTCTTCCCCGCCTCTCTGGTGAATGCGCAGAAATGGGAAATCGATGCCGGACCGAAAGGAAACTCCGGCAAATCTCTTTTCCCCACCGACAGAGTCCGGCACGTGTGGATCCGGCAGCGAAGGTAATCCGCGGATATGCCCGGATACGGATGCCGCTTCCGGATCGATGGCGGCCGCCGCGCGGACCTATGCTGCCCGATGTGCCGCCTGCCCATGAGGGACCCCGTCATGATATCCACCTGTTACCACAAGTTCTGCGATTCCTGTCTGCAGGACTATCTCAGGTGAGGAGTGAGGAGTTTTCGCTTGCTTTCCCGCTGCTCTGTAAAAAACAGATGTTGCACTGTTAAAAATTCAGGAAACTTTTATGATAGATGTTACTGTAAAATGTAGCGTTTACAGTAGAGAAAATTTTTACAGTAAATTATACCGATAAAAAAATTGCGATTGCAGCGCCAATTGATCACAACGTGACTTACTGTGAGATGCAGATGACACCCTATTTCCGCTCGCCTGGTGTGTCTCATCTGGTATCGTGAATAGCAAAGCGGTGTGTAAAAATTGGGTCCCGGGCTCGATCCTTGTCGTTTGCATCTCGCGAATTTTAACACTTGTTTCGAAATAATTTTACAGTAAAAAAAGATTTTATGGTAAAAGAAACTGGCAACATGGATACCAGTAACTTTTACCGTAATATTTCAGGAAAATTTTTAACAGTGTGTTTTTATAGCATAATACAGCTAATTTCACATTTTTAATCAATAAAAGTGCTAATTTTACAGTAGTAAACTGCAAAATTTCTAGTTTGCAGTAATAAACTAAAATTGCTAGTTTCACAGTTCATTCATTACACACATAGTGTATTTTACAGTTTTAAACTAGAACTTTGGCTGAAAGCATTGTAGTGTTGTTTTTATAGTATATTACAGGTAATTTATGGTAAAATTGCTAATTTTACAGTAATAAACTGTAATATTGCTAGTTTTACACTGATAAACTGTAAAATAGCTAGGTTTACAGTTCATTACTGTGCTTTTACAGTTTTAAATTGGAACCTCTGTCGCCAGTATTATACTGTAAATACAACAGCTTTTTATTTTGCGCTTTATTAATAATCAATAGGTTGGTCGTTTGCAGTAAGCTCCCGATTATCCGGCTAGTAACTGTTCGGTTTCCGTATTATCCGGCTAAGTGAGGTTGGAATCGGAAAAATTAAAAAATCTCCGGATAATAAAATACTAGCATTGGCAATAATTGGTTTAACAAGAAGTTCTGTCAAGAACTAAACGAGCCTACTTTCCCGTACATCGAAATCGGCATTGTAGCATCTGATCAATATTCTCTTGATTATCTGAAACTGAAAATTATGTCAAACATACCTCTATAGCACTTAAAGCTGATTTCTAAAAGCAAAATATACCCCTCTCATCAGATGAAATAGACACGTAAAAATTAAATAAACGAGTCAATTAAGTTTTGTCGCACCTTTTAAAGAATGTAACTGTTATAGTTCTTCCGTAGAAAAATTCCACAATCGTTTTCAAAAGAAAAAAAAATAAACAAATAAAATAAGAGTACAAAGAACTTCAAAACACATTTTATCAAAGAAAGAAAAAAAAAACTCGTTCGTTAATAAAATGTCTTGAATTTCATTTTTAATCCGTTGCCAGTTGTTAAACATAAATAAAGAATAAAATGCTCTCGTGAATTAAAAATTTTTGTTAACAAAAAAAAAAAAAAAAAAAATATCGTCTGCCAAAAAAAAAAAAAAAATTATAATAATAATAAATTAAACAAAACAAATAAATAAATAAACAAAAAATCGTCTGCCCAGTCAGTCATTTTTTTCTGAGCCTGCATTTCCGCCATGTCTACGGAGTCGGAGTCGGAATCAGAGTCCTCACAGAAGATTATTCAGAAAAGTACTTTACAATACATTATTTATCAAAACCATTTTCTTACAAAGTTAGTTTGAAGGAAATCCGCCTTGAAGTTCAGAATCAACATTCAATTTAAATTTCTCCGTAGGCGCTCATGTTAAAATTTTTTCTGAACGGTTCATCATTGAACGAAAAATTGTTCAAATTGAAAAGTGAAATATGGGAAGAAGCCTCTCCGAGATCTTTCGAACAAAAAAAAGTTTATTCAATTCCGACGGTTCACTTAAAAGTTATTAGGTGGGGAAAGGTTGTTTGAACGGTTCAATGTTGAACGAAAAAAATGTTCAAATTGAAAATTTAAATACGGTAATGAAGCATCCTTGCCGAGATCTTTCGAACAAAAAAAAGTTTGTTTAAATCGGACTGTTCACTCAAAAGTTATTAGGTGTGAGAGCTTTTTTGAACGGTTCAATGTTGAACGAAAAAATTGTTCAAATCAAAAATGTAGGTACGGGAATGAAGTATCCCTGAAAAGATCTTTCGAACAAAAAAAAGTTTGTTCAAATCGGACTGTTCATTCAAAAGTTAGTATCGCGGGACCGGTTATTTGAACGGCTCAAAGTTGAACCAAAAATTGTTCAAATCAAAAAATCAAATATGGGAATGAGCTGTACTCGCCGAGATCTTTCCAACAAAAAAAAGTTTGTCCAAATCGGAATGTTCATTCAAAAGTTATTAGGGGGGGACAGACAGACCGACAGACCGACCGACAGACCGACCGACAGACACACAAATTCCCCATCTCAATACCCTACTTTCAAATTTTTAATTTTTCGATATTTATTTCATTTTTTTGTTTCTTTTTGACTTTTTTTTACTTGGCGATTTTTTTTTTACTTGGCGATATTTTTTGGACTTGGCGACATTTTTTGGACTTGGCGACATTTTTTAGATGCATTAGGCCAATTTTAATGCTTTTTTCGTTTCTTTTATTTTTAACGGGAAAGTAGGCTAAAAAGGGAGTGATCTTTAAGGAGGGTGCTATGTTAACCGGCACGGCTCGAAGTTGCACAAAATCAGTAAAAAGTAAGTAAAAAAACCTCCGCATAAATACCCCTCACCACTGGTCTGGCGAACCTCCACCCGTCAGCAGAAAAATTTGACATTTAAAACATTTATTGTAAAAAAGTAACAATCTTCTTGTTGGAGTCACAGGGGAAAAAAATGTGGATTTAGTTTTGAAGTATAATTCGAAAGTTCGAATTTTAATTCCAAAGAAAAAATACTGCAGTCCGCGATTTTTTGTCACAAATTTTACCGATCCGCGGACAAAAAGAGTTTGGGAAATGCTGCCCTAAATAATGGTATTGCTTTCGGAGATTTTTATAAATTTCAATTGTGAGACTTGCACCTCACTTAGGGCTTAATCAAGCCCTATTTTCGTATTTCTGTAAAAAAGCGGCATCTTAATTAAGAATAAAATTATATACGAAAATAATTCAAAGAACAAATCACATAACCAACAAACCAACTAAACTTCAATTATATGTGTCCTGTGGCTTAATTTTTATTTCCGCACCGCTGGTCTCAGCCCACTGTAGGACAACTGGAATAGAAGGTTTGGGGAAAAAGTGAACGCGAGCGGGTAAAAGATATAGTTTGTAAGCGTCATCTCTTACGCTCTGAACTTTTTTTCTTCATTATCTGGTCATTTCAAATATCATCCTGGGAGGCTTTATATAAAACCCCAATAGAAACGGATTTTGGTTTTTGAGAGCGAATTTGCAATAGCAGACGTGTATCACTCTTACACCTCAACGACAGATATTTTGCCAACACAGGACTGAGAAGGATTGGGGTAAACACTGCGACGTTGTCACAAAGGGGAAAGTAAAATAAAAATTTCAAAACGAATAATAATAATTTCGGACTGTGCAGAAGAAATTAAACAATTAGAAAGATCAAATAAAATGTTGTAGCACTTTAAATTAAAACAAATTTTTAATAACAGATTCGTTATCATTTGTATGTGATGAGTTTGACACTTTTCCTTTTGACGGTTCGACGGAGAAGCACTGCAAGCCTTTTTTTGTTGTGTGACCGTTCATCGATGATATCACGTGTCACAACGATGTTATTATTATTTTTTTAATTTGGGGATAATCGTGGATATTTTTTTAAAAAATAAAACAGTATGCGAATGTAATAATTGGAGTAATTTTTACTGTATTGATGATTTAATCCTTCTCAGACGCAAGGACAACTTTGAATGACAAATTTCAAAATTCATTGTGTTAATTGATTCTAAACACATGGATAAGTACAGAAAAATGCTTACAAAACTATCTTAATATTCATTTTTGAGAAAATTAGCGTCACGTGGAGGAGCAAGACTAGAATAATAGTGCTCCAAATCAGAAGAAGAAAGATTTGGGTAATGGAAACCGATAATCTCACATGAAAAATGACTCAATGTTAAAGAATTCAGCAAATTAACTGATTTCCACTGACAAAATAAACAAAAATTAGGGACAATTCTTGACGCGCATGCACATAATTATCTTCTGTTGAGAAAATTCCCGTTTTATTTGACTATGCATAAGTTATGAATAAGAATCTGTCAACAAAATAAAAAGTACTGTCTCCTACTAACAAGAAAACTAACTAGTACTGCGTGGCATTTTATCTTGTTTATAAATGTCCTTTATTGTCCCCTACAGTCGGCAGGACTGAAAATATTAAGCATAATAGCAAATTATGGCCTGAAAGCAGTTTTTGTAACACAAACAGAAATGCATCGGAAAGAGAAATCAATAAGTATTAAAGTGACAAATAAATATTTTGAGTATTTCTCCAAGCAACGACGAGAACCTTGAAAACTTCCGTGTCAACAAAATGTCTAGCAGCTATTGATTGCTTTGCGCATTGATTTGCAATAGTGTATTCATATGTATTTGACGGTTCGATATCAAATCCTTTTAGCCCAAAGCATTAATGATTGTTTTCTGAAGTTACCTTTTCTGGTGCTTCCTGAGCTATTTGCAAGCATGTTGTGCTCACATTCGATTTGGAGAATGAAATGTAGTCTATGAAAAGAGAAACAAAAGTGTCTGGATGAGTGAATATTTTTAACTACTGTCCGAAATACCATGCTTAAAGAACTATAAACTCATCAGCTGTGCTGTTATACAGGGGTATGCTGTCCTCCAAAAAATATGCTGTTAATTACAGCAAAAATAATTTTTAAGCTACTTTTCATCTCTTTTTATTCAGAAAATCATCCGAGCAGGAAGACAAACTAATCGTTTAGTAAGTGCACGTGCTATCAGTTTGTACGTTAATTGAATAGTTACTTTTCATGAACTCGGTTATATCACGTTTTCGGATATATCTCGCTTTTTTGTTGTCCCCCGACAAGAGCTATATAACGAGGGGGTCACTGTACTTACACCCCTTTTCTGCTAGGGATTTCAGATTACCTCACAGTGTGTTCGGTAGCTGTGTTTAAAATTTTTCTGGATGCATGTATTTTTAGTGCAAGATTTGAAACTTGTCAACTATGAGCTTTATTCCTAACAAAAATACAAAATGCGACGTTACATGCTTTACATCCTAAATAATTCCTCTTGCCTCAAAAGAAGAAGGAAAATGTGCAAGAATATTGAAAAATATGCTGTGAATGCCTTTCACATTTTTCAATATGAAAAATGGTTCACATGTTCCTATTAATTCATCTTAATGCTTTGTGCTTCGGGAGAAAGTGATTTAGCATCCTATCGAAGAAATAAATGTTGTTTCTACATTGGAGGATATTAATTTATAATTCATTTCTGGCTTTCTTGCGTGTAGCGTCTGAATCGAATGATGTAATGGAAATTGGTGCAAGTAAAAAACTTCCTTTTGGCAATCTTGTTTTTTTTTTCCTCCTACGAACAAAATTTCATTGGAAAAGTTTGTGTATACAAAATGAAAAAAAAAAAAAAAAAAATTCAATGAAAACTTATGTTTTAGCTTTTAATGAGAATATTATATTATTTTGTTGGGTGTTGATTCATTTTTTTCAGAAATAATGATTCAGATACATGGCCGCCTCATAATTTTACATCAATGATTTCATTTAAATCTACTCACGGGACAAATAATTAGAGATTCCTCTTTTTTGAAAGATAGGCCGAAAACTAGTAAATTGGAGATATTATGTGGTTCTAGAGATTTACTCCAAGCCGATCAAAGTCGGATGCAATCTGATACACATAAAAGTAGTGAAATTTCCAGTGAGGACTGCTTCTAAAGATTTAATATTGTACTAACGAAGTATTCTTGTTTCACGCCTTAAATCCGGGTTCTCACTAAATCAGGGCTCGTTAAAAGCAGTTTCAGCCCAAGCCCGTCATTTAGGGGATGGGGGGGGGGGGGAGATTGTCATCTCCTGATTTTGAGAAATCAATGTATTTCCATGTAAGTGGGCATGGTTTTTGCTGTGTTTTGGTGTAATTTACATTGAGTACATACTCCCCCCTGGCCTCGATCCCTGTAAAAGTACAAAATGACGGGCCTGATTCAGCTGTGTTTCACTAAGGATTGGTTAAATTTTCACGGAAACTTGAAGGTAATAAAAAAAACATTCTGGTACAAAGGAGAAAAAATACGAGAAAAAAAAATAATAATTTTCTTGACATTTGAAAAAAAAAAATCTGATTTACGCGAAAGTCTTCCACTGAATCGGTTTTACATCAGTTGAACAAAAACTCGCAAATGACCGTTTACTCGAAATAAGTGAAGTCGAAAAATCTAGAATAGATTTATTTTGAAGTGTAAATTTCAAAATATCACACCGCCAGCGAAATGCTATCATGTTCTATTGAAAAATTTATTCATTCAGTAAAGATTCCTTCATCAAATATCTAACAAAAATATTCTCCCTCTCTCTTTTTTCCTTATTATATGCCTTTCCCTCGAAACAACATGGAAAGAAAATACTTATTCTGAGCATCAATGTTACCCTTTTCTTGTCTGTGTTTTGAATAAATGCCGCACAAATTGTTGTTCGATAAATCCGACTCGTCGTCAAGTCTGTCTGCTCGATGATGTGGTCCTGGTGTCACAGCGACACAGGCGTGCTAGAGACGATTAGGATGAAAAATGAGGGAGAAAATATCATCCAGGAGATGGCTCTAAGTGCATTACGCATGTTATCTTAAGAAGATTACTGAGGAAAATGGAAAAGGAATAAATCTTTCTCGATGTCTAATCCTTTTTAGGAAAGACTAAGTTCTTATATTCTGACCTAAGTCAATATTTTTGAGACAAGTTGACAATTTCATGATAACTTGGATAGAAAGGTCGAGACCAGTGGTCGGAAGTAGCGCGCTACAAGTAGCGAAACTACTGTAGTAGCTACATTTTTTAGTAGTTTGTAGTGTAGCGCACTACTGTTTGAAAAAAGTAGAGTAGTGAGTAGCGCGATACAAAAAAATAGTAGTTTGTAGAGATTTCTAAAAACTACTTTTAAATTAAAAAAATAAATAAATAAATGAAAAAAAAAGAGAAAACGAAGGAAAAAAACGAGGTTTTTCTTGTGGCGAATGTTTGTAAAAATTATAAAAAAAAATCTAAAAAGGACAAATTTTAGCAAAAAAAAAAAAAAACAAACAAAAAGGAAAAGTAACAAATAAATCCAAAGACAATTCCTACTTCTATTCCATATTCGAATGAGGTAATTTTTTAATCTAAACCACTTTTCGAATTTTTTCGGTCGATCCCTTGTTATTTATTTATTTTTTCAAAAGTAGCGAAGTAGCAACTACATTTCAAAAGTAGTGTAGCTCGCTACATTAAAAAAAAAAGTAGTTGTAGCTGTAGTTAACTACATTTATAAGAAAGTAGTTGTAGTTGTAGTTCGCTACGAAAAATATGTAGTTTTTCCAACCACTGGTTGAGACTAGCGGTCGCCACTCGCCACTGGTGACTAAAAATTAGTTTTTGGCGACTACAAGGTGCTATGTTGGTCGCCAAACTGGCTTTTCTGAACAAAAATACTAACTCCCCATGAAATGTGCTGATTATGAAAAGAAAATGACTATTAGCACCGTCACTGGCGGCCAATGTTAATTTGGAGAGAAAATCTACCCATCTACTGAATAAAACGTCTAAATACATAATTTAAATCTAGAAAATGCAATAAAACTTTTTTGGAAAAATAATCAAAGATAATCAAATTTATGATTAATCAGCAAATTAAATGAAATGCTTTTTGAACTTCAAGTACGCAGGTGCGTTTAGTTCTTGTTTTATTTGCAAAATGTCTTATTATTTGGATTTTTAAATAAATAATTATTTTTTTCAGAAAAGGTTTATAAGATTTTTAAAAACGTTTGCCTTTTATATACAGGGTGTTCCAAGTCAACCTTCATGACCTATATTTCCTCAACCGTTCGTCTTAGATGCATACTTCCAATTGCAAATTTGCTCGAAATGAGGTAGAGAGTTAAAATATTGAAAGTTTGAAGCGAAAAAAAGAATTAGTTTAGAAATAAAAAATTTAACATTTTATAGGGGCTCCGGGCCCCCAAACTTATATTTAGGGAAAAAATCTCCATTGAAAAATAATACTAACACAAAAAAATGACATTTGTGCGATCAAAATTCGCGGAGTTATTCGAGTTTTAAATGCGCAGGGCCCGTAAACATATTGACAAAAGAAAATTTTCGCCCTGCCAGAGGAATAACGAGCTTTTAGATTAGGTACGATAATGAAATTTGTTTCGTCCATGTCAGAAAACATTCGCTTCTCATTGTATTCAAAAATAAATACAGATGCTACAAGACTATACAAAACATAACAAGACAAGGTAAATTATTATACAATTTTATACAAAGACATTAACCCTACACTGCATGATTTTTTATTTTTCGTAGAAAAAAATATGTGTGTTTGTCAATGTAATAAGAAAACATGGAAAAATATTTAAAAAAATTTAACTCTAAATTTTCACCCCTTTCTAATTAAAAATAGTTTCGTTGCCAAATGGCTACACCATGCATTCAACAGATAAAAATGATTGTAAATGATAGTCTTGAAATTAGTTCTTTTTTGTAAAAAAATAGAGGAATTGAACATTTGGTACACTGTACTCTTGTAATCCTTTACATTTTGACATTTTACATCATTTTTTATGTGTACTTGTACTTTCCGATGATCAATTCTGTCAAATCTGATGTCTTTTGGAGGCTCTCTCGCGCAAGCTTTCTTTCTTTTCTCTTTTTTTTTTTGGTTTGTAACTAGTTCCTCTGTAGCTCATGGTCTCTTTTTAATACGCTTTTATTAATTTCACATGTGGGTTTGTTTGTATGTATGTATGTATGTATGTATGTAACTCTGAATAAAAGATAAAATTTACGTTCTTTGCAAATATAAAAGTAATATATTTAATATTATTTTTAATACTAAAGGCTAAACTGTATTGCATATTGATGTATTATAAGTACATGTAAACTTAAGTGCGGATATTTAGTAGTTTTGAAAATCAGAGGGAAACCCGTGATGATCACAGCGCATTCCAATGTAAAAGCGTATTTTTTAGTTTTTTTTTTTTTCAAAACTATATTTTAAAATTATTAATGACTTTACTTGTCCGTGTAAGCACAACGTTTGTGCTAACTGAAATCTAAAGTGAACACGTTTTAAAGGCTTTTCCCTATTGATTTTTCGTTTGTTCACTCTGTTGAACATCAACTAAGCATTGATAATTGCGAGGTCTTATAAACGGTAGAACAGCCGAAAGTACCACTTTTGGGTCCGCATGATTATATTATACCTTCCAAAAAGAGAAAGAAGCTAGCGCGAAACATAAACAAAGCACATACTTCATGAATTGTAGAGATGAATCGAAGTGTTCTCTGGATGCTTACTGCATAATGTTGCCAAATGGCTACAGACGTGTATTATGTCCTAGATTTTTTCCAAATAATTATTTTGATGTAAAACGCATCTTAAACGAAAGATAAATGTTTATTTTATTCATGTTATTTTTTTAAAAGACGAAGAAAAATATTTCATTGTAAAAAATAATTTCAAAGCATGGTAGTTTGAGTGATTTTAAAAGCTATCCATTTGGATTCATTTAAGAGCATGTAACAGACCAGTGCTGCCATGCATGGAGGATAAATGGTGATAATTGCTTTAAATATACTCAATACTTGCTTTTTATGCATTGAGTTGCCTTATGACTACATTCTGCTGTTCATAAGGAGGACAAATTGTCCATGTAGCCAATTGGCAACACCATGCAGTGTAGGGTTAAACACACGAAATATGAAATCTAAGAAATAATATACAAAATTAAACACAGAAATTTTACATTGCTTTCTTGCTAATCAAAATAAAAATAAAAACAAAATCTGCGAAAACAATGTGTTAGAAATGAATATCATTTGTTTTAATCGATTATAATAGCTTCTCAAAATGTTTTCCTCCTACTAAAATACATAGTTGAATGCGTGATAAGAATTCTGATTATACGTTTTGAAGCATTATGGAGTGACACATTTCGCTGCGCATAAAATGTGCAGTTTTTTTTAAACTTTTTAATAACTTTCACAGTTAAATATATTTTAGGAAAATAAAGAATATTTTTTTATTAAAGAACTCTGAATGGTGCGAATTTCGCGTGTATATGGCCCCCAAAATCACTTAAAATAACGCTAGAGTAAAGTTGCATAAGTCATAAAGTTTCATGTTTCTTTTCTCCATGGATTTTGATCTCACAAATGTCATTTTTTTTGTGTTAGTATTATTTTTCAATGGAGATTCTTTCCCTAAACATAAGTTTGGGGGCCCGGAGCCCCTATAAAAAGTTAAATTTTTTATTTCTAAACTAATTCTTTTTTTCGCTTCAAACTTTCCAGATCTTAACTCTCCTCCTCATTTCGAGCAATTTTGCAAATGGAAGTATGCATCTTGGACGAACGGTTGAGGAAATAGAGGTCATGAAGGTTAACTTGGAACACCCTGTATAGTAATTTAGTTAATATATATGTACAAATACGTAATGTAATTTTAGTATGCAGAATGAAGTGAAGTGGGATTATAACTTTGAAACTTGGTTTAAAGTGGCCACTAACTTTCCTGGGTTTAATGGCCACTGGCCACTATCAAAATTTTTTTAGTTTCAAGCTGTACTTGGAAAAATACCCTCTATTTCTTAAAAACATCAACAGATAAATAACAAAAATTTGCAGTAAGAGGACAAAAACAAATAGGGTGGTGTAATGGTTAATCGTTTTCTTCTTACTCCGAAAAGCCCAGTTTCAAGCCTGGCTCTAGTCGGTAGATTTTCAAGATTCAATAAATGATAGTGTCCATATCGTATCATTATGCGGCATATGAAAGAGACCTCGACTCCTCGTTCGACATTGAATACTCCTGGCAACATTAAAGTCTCAGCTCAATTTCGCATCAAGCGTCAAAGTGCTTCCACCTGGTGGGAATATTGGGCGTCAAAATTCTCGTGATTATGGCATCCGTCGATAGTGGCGTTACATGAAAAAATGGTTACCGGTTTTGAGGAGGGTGGGGGGGGAGGCTTCCACGTGGTGTGGCCTGGGTAACACTAAATCTCAACTTTCCACCACTTGCGAATGCTTGACCAGACTCTATCTAAACCAGTGGTCGGAAGTAGCGCGCTACAAGTAGCAAAACTACTGTAGTAGTTACATTTTTTAGTAGTTTGTAGTGTAGCGCACTACTTTTAAAAAAAAGTAGAGTTAGACGATACAAAAAAAATAGTAGTTTGTAGCGATTTCTGAAAACTACTTTTAAATTAAAAAAATAAATAAATAAATGAAAAAATTTAAAAAAAAAGAGAACGAAAGAAAAAAACAAGGTTTTTCTTGTAGCGAATATTTGTAAAAATTGTAAAAAAAATCTAAAAAAGATAAATTTTAGCAAAAAAAAGGAACAAAAAGGAAAAGTAACAAATAAATTCAGACACAATTCCTATTTCTATTCCATATTCAAATGAGGTATTTTTTTAATCTAAACCACTTTTCGAATTTTTTCGGTCGATTTTCAGACGGTGTATTCTTGTTATTTATTTATTTTTTAAAAAGTAGCAACTACATTTCAAAAGTAGTGTAGCTCGCTACATTAAAAAAAAAGTAGTTGTAGCTGTAGTTAACTACATTTATAAGAAAGTAGTTGTAGTTCACTACGAAAAATATGTAGTTTTTCCAACCACTGATCTAAACAGTGGCTCTTGTGGTGAAAAATTAAGCAAGCGATGGGCGACACCGGACCAGATACACTGTAAAAAATTAATGTTGTTTCTACAGTATAATACAGCTTTTTTTATAGTGCTGAACTGTAAAAATTGCTCATTTTACAGTAATAAACTAAAATTGCTACTTTTACAGTTTTAAACTGTAAAATTGCCAATTTTGCAGTTTATTAATTTGCAGTTTACAGTTTAAAACTGGAACCTCTGCTACCAGTATTACACTTGCTTTTACAGTATAATACAGTTAAATTTCATGGCAATAAACTGTATAATTTCTAACTTTACAGTAAGAAACTGTAAAATTGCTAGTTTTACAGTTTAGTACTATGCATTTTACAGTTTTAAATTAGAATCTCGGATGCCAGTATTATGCTGTAAAAGCAACAGTTCATTTTTTGCAGTGTGTTCATCTGGCTCCTCGGCATCTAGACTCGAAATTGGTCTGAAATGCTCCTAAAGGGGCTAGGGAGGCACCGCCCTGAAAGGGGTTGATCAGAGGGCAAAATTAAAGTGCCGTATCCTCCCGTTGAGTACCGGTCTTTGGGGAATGCACTAGATTCGCTAATGGTTACTACCCTTACGCTGTCCTGTTATATACAAACAATAAAAAAAGAAAAACACCACATAAAAACTCAATTTTAGACATTAAGTTAATCAGAATTTCAGGGAAAAAACATCCTCGAAAATAATATTTAGTTTACTATTTTCAGCAGAAAACATGCAGCAAATAAAAATGAAATTAAAGCAGCTTATTGCAGCAAATTATAATGAAATTATGCTGTTGTAAATTGTTGCATTAAATGTGAGTATTTGGGTTGTTGAAATTGAAACATGAGAACGGAAAGATAAATACACACGCCAGCTAATGTAAAGATGTCGGCCAACTTGTAACCGAATTCTACATTATAATGTAATAATCCTCAACTTGAAGACACAAGAAGTTTGATCTTGTTAACAATAAATTAACAAATAAAGAAATAAAAAGCAAATAAGGAAACTTCATGACATTTATCGTAAAATAACGCCTGTATTTGTAAGATTTCTGCTAAAAAAGAGTTGTCATGAGATTCAATTTGTTTAGGATTAGATTTTTTAAATTTCAAAACAAAAAAAAATGAAGAAATTAATTGATGAATTTTATTTAGTTAAATTTTTCTCGTAGCTTTTTCGCTTTTCATCCTTTCTCTGACCTTTCCATTTCTTAATCTACTCATTTGGATGCCTAAGACGTGACCAAGAAAAACTATTTCAACTCATTTTTAATTCTTTAAGTAATTAAAACCTCTAAAGTATGACTTTTCTTTATGTAATTCACATTACGTGATTATGAAACTATTTAAATGCGCCAGAATTATTAAAGTGTATAATCATCAGCTACTTGTTATACATCTTGTTATTCATAATATGAAAAACACCAATTTTAAAATTAAATATGTTGATATTATTTATATATTTTTGTTTCTAAAACTTCGCGTTCTCTCATTTAGAATCTGCTAGTCTTGAGTCCAGTGATGTAATGAATTGGATAAACTATCCCATGTATTTCACAAATCGTACATTTAACTGAAATGTAAATGAAAATATACCCCCACTCTGTAATACTCTGAATACAATCGTATATGAATCAAAAGTCCATCCTTGATCAATAATGTTAATGCACTTTCTTTACGAGAGATTTTTCTTTAGACATCTCTATTAATTGTTTTAAGAAAAAAGTACTTTTGATCAGTACAAAACCTAAATACATTCCTGCACTTCAATAATGTTAATTGAAGCTGATCCTGCTGATCAATAATGTTAATGCACTTTCTTTACGAGAGATTTTTCTTTAGACATCTCTATTAATTGTTTCAAGAAAAAAGTACTTTTGACCAGTACAAAACCTAAATACATTCCTGCACTTACCTAAAATACATCTTAAAAAATTTTCATGACAAAATATTTTATTTCATGTTTTAATTCCTATTCTAAAAAAATCAAGAAATGTTAAAAAATAATTATAGTTTCTGTTTTTAACGGTTTTTAATTTTTTTTTATTTTATTTTCTTTTATTTATTTATTTATTTTTTAATGAATCGTATTTTCGCATAATTCTTCATACTGTTGTTCTAATAACAAAAGTTTCTAGACACTTACTGAAAGTTTAACATTTTTTCTAGTGAAATGTTGTTGATCAATTTAATGTAATGTAACAATATCTGTTACTGTAATTAGCAGTCAAATATAGTTTATCAAATTTTGGTGTCAACAACCGTACTCTTTTTTTTTTATAAAAATATTTTTTTCATGTGACCACCTCCCTGTACCTAAAAACATTTTACCAAACAACGGTCAATGTACTGCACAAAAATTTTGTTTTTACTTGAACTGATTCTATTATTTTTCACAAAGAAAAATTCCACGGCGCCGGCGGCGAACTGACCGACCACCCATCATCAAACAGAAGCAAAAAAAAAAAAAAAGAAACGAAAACTCAGAATGGATGTAATCAAACTTTATGATTAGTTTCTAAAACTTTTATGTGCTTTACACATGCGTACTTAAACTAGAATATAAGAAAAAGTTTTTTTTTATAATGAATATTCTATTTAACACATGTTATGTACTGCAAAAAGACATCAGCAGTGAAGCATGCAGTTGTGATTCTTTTATTTAAACATTCACTTCCTTAATAACATTGGAAACAAAATTCACTTCATTGTTCATAGATAATTTTATTTTTTACTTTTATTATACTGTTATTTTATATAAGATTTTTCTTTCATTAAAAAAAAAAAAACTTTGCATCTATTCTGCCTTCTTAAACAAAAATAATCAAAATATAGTTTTAAAAAGCTAAAAAATACGCTTTTAAATATAGCTTAGCCTCTAGTATTAGAACGTGAATTTTATCTTTTATTCAGAGTTACATACAAACAACTGAAACACATCAACGTGTAATATAGTTTAGCCTTTAGTATTAATAATAGTATCTTCTCTACTAATAATAAAGCTGAAGGTTTGTCTTTCTTTCTTTCTGTCCCTCTTTCTGTCCTTCTGTCTGTCTATTACGCGCGTAGCGCCCAAACCGTTCGGTCGATTTTCATGCCACTTGACACAAAATTAGTTTGTAGCTTGTAGTTTTGCACCTCGAAGCGATTTTTCGAAAATTCCATTTCGTTCTTTTTCTAATCGAATTCTTAGCAGAAATTCGATAAAATAGGGAAGAAATATTTCATACACATTTTCAAGTCTTATGTCATTCGAAAGCTTGAAATTTTCTGCACAAAATGAAGTTTTTTCGAAGTTTCTACGATCATCAGGAGAGCTGTAACAATTGTTTTTAGAATCCCGGAATTCAAGGCTTATCTTCAGTAAAGCAAGCCAAACGATTCTAAAATGGTTAATGAAATGAATTATTTTATCAACGGAAATCAACTTTTAATGTTGTTACCATGGTTACGTTTTTATTTCGTTTATTTGTTTCGTTCTTTTCCATTAATAATTTAAAAAATTTATTTGTTTTTGTAGCAATCCAAACTCCAAGCCTTATTAAAATTAGTCAAATGAAATATAATAAAATCGTGATAAGATGGCACCTGTCAATCAAATGAGAAATCGAGTCCTTTCTTTAAAAAAGGTAGAGAAGGAAGAAACTGACGCGTACCATTTTTGTGAGTTTAGAGATATTTTGGCGATCTGACGAGTTGTGTAGAAGAGGGAAACATTATTTAACTAAATGAGGTCAAAAAAGAAACAACATGATAGTAAACCATTCTAAATTTATCGTCTGGCAAAACATATTTTATTTCCTTTTTTTATTTCAATATAAATTGCAGTAAATGGCTTGAGTGAACGAGTTTGGCTTTTAATTTATCATTTGCTGGTTGATGTTTGTCGATGTTTATTGTTTTTATTATCATGGTGAAGAATAATGCACGAAATTTCTATTATTTTGTTTTTGAAGTTAGGAAAGAAAACTTTCTTCTTCTTTTAAACTTTAGTAAGATTTCTGTGAGCAGCAAAATTGTTCTTATTTTCTCTTTTGGCTTATTTTTGTGCACCTCCCCTTGGGGTTGCATTCGAATTTCCCCGAGGGGTATTTACCCCTTTTATGGGGTAAATCAGTGTTAATTTCAATGCATACAAAAGTGATATGAATTGGCGCGAGCAATTGGCGAAATATCGCCAAGCATTGAGTCGCCAAGTGTTTGACGCCAATTTGGCGACATATCGCCAAGTTGGCGGCAAATTAGGCGAAATTTTTTTTTTTTTTTTTTATTTGGGTTCAATTTGGTGCTATTGGCGATATTCTGCGAAAAATCCACTGAATGATGTTAAAATCGGCGACATTTAGGAGATTAATCATTGAAAAACATTTTTTTGCATTGTTTTGTTGCAAACTAGGGATGTAAATGTTTGAATTGTTATCTTGCTCACTCCAAGCACTATTTTAGCACTTAAGGCATCTACTAAGAAATTTACACGTAAAAGGAAGTAGTGTGGGGTCCATGCCAAATTTTTATATCATTCTTTAAAAGAATTATAGTTGAATAACTAAAATAGAGTATTTTTTCTGCTATATCAATTTTTTACAAATGAATTTTTAATTTTATACCACGGGCAAAGCCGTGCGGGTACCGCTAGTTAAATATATTTCTTTTATATTTGAAAAGAACGTGAATTTTATGTTTTATTCAGAGTTACACACACAGAGAAACAAACAAACAAACCCACGTATAAAACTAATAAAAGCGTATTTAAAAAAAACATTTGAAAACTTAAATTTTCATTTTTATTTAATTCCCTTAAATTATTGCTTCTTTAAATTTTTTACGCGTCATTTGATTTTTTTCTGTCTCAAATTTTGATTTTAATTTTAAATATTTTGTTCACTTGTTTCTCAATTATTTAAGAATGCGTTCCGACAGATATTTTATTCCAACGCAATCTCAAGCAACAGGATAATTTGTTTTCGAAATTGAAATACGACATCAAAATAAAATTTTTTCCGATATTCCTTTCAGCAATGTGGCTGCAAATGTTGATCACATAAAACATGAACGAAAGTTTCTTGTTTATTTCTACCGTTCTTAGTAATATTCAGGCATCCGAGAAAAATTTTTACACCGAACATTTGGAACATCTGGTTCTTGTCACTCGATTA